>VONZ01003165.1:0-27183 GCA_012976165.1 Labeo catla | reverse complement strand
GATAGTAATGGTTAGATAGATAGATAGTAATGGTTAGATGATAGATAGATAGATAGATAGATAGATAGATAGATGAGTTTGAATGAGTTTAAATGGATTAGAAATACAGTACATAGAAGGGAAGTTTGATTGAGTCTCAAAGGATTCTGGGAGTTTTGACAGTTGAAATTTGAAAAGTGTTGGCTCATTTGAACATTCCGTCAATGTAAGTCTATGGGATTTTTCCCAGTTTTAAAAGTCATTTTTAGGAAAACCGTAAGTCCGATCAGTTAGAAAAGATATAGCACACCCGGCCATATCAGTCTGAAGATCTGGGCTGAGTTTGGAGTTTGTAGAGTTAAAGCTGTAGGAGGAGTTAGAGTCAGAAATTTTAGTCTCAGAAGAATAATAATAATAACTTTAAGTTTAAGTCGGATTTCAGTAAGTTGGCTTTCTCAAGCCAACTTAATAATAACTTTAAGTTTAAGTCGGATTTCAGTAAGTTGGCTTTCTCAAGCCAACTTAATAATAATAATAATAATAACTATAAGTTTAAGTCGGATTTCAGTAAGTTGGCTTTCTCAAGCCAACTTAATAAGTTTAAATAGCATATCAGTAAGTTGGCTTTCTCAAGCCAACTTAATAATAAGTTTAAATAGCATATCAGTAAGTTGGCTTTCTCAAGCCAACTTAATAACTTTAAGTTTAAGTAGCATATCAGTAAGTTGGCTTTCTCAACCCAACCTAATAATAATAAATATAGCTGCAAGCAGCAATTATCGGGGTTCGAGCATTTTAAGGTCTTTAAGGTGATATGCTTAGGGTCTAGGCCAACCTGGATTCATGGCTGACAGTAAAACACATCCAAAATGGAGAATATGCTCACAGAAATACACACACAGAAACGAAACGTTTAAACTAATATATTAATACTGAATAAACATGTTTACACACACAGAGACATACATGCACACACATTTTCTTGTACAGATATTTGAAATAAATGATATGGGCCAACACTTTTACTTGCTAGTATTCTCTTTGTAACAGTTTGTGTCTTTTTCAGATTTCACTGTAATCATAATGTGGCATAATTGTAAAAAACTGATATGTCTGTATGAACAAAATTGTAAGCTTTGCCTAAATGTGATTTTAAATGTTATAACAGTGATTTTATAAGTGTTAATCGATCATCAAACCTATTAAAAGCAGTTGTGTTCAGCTGAATAAGCCCATTAGTGGTCTTCTACTGACATCTAGTGGTTATTATTGCAATTTCATGCAATGTCTCATACAAACACTGAGATTTTAAACATCATAACTATTATAGTGTTATTTTTGCCCAGTCTCTCTTAAATTTTGCATATTTGTTTAGAATAAGATTATTTCTCATTTTTGTCACAGTTTTGAGACGTTGCAAGCTTTCTTTTAAAAATGTTAGGCTTTTGGGTACAGTAGATTTAAAGAACATATTTAAAGAACAGTTGGATTGACAGCAATGGTCTTAGACAAAAATTGTTGAGAATGAGGAGATCTATCATATGGTATGAAGATCTAGTGTTTGTGTGAAAAAATGAGCATTTTTTAGCAATTCGAGGCCAATTACAATAGAAATGTTGTGTTTTTGAAGCCTTTTTAACTGTTATAGCACCAGCTATGATTCGATGCTATGGTTGCTATAGTTTTAGGATGTAGTCCAACCCAAAATATATGGCTAACACTACAGCACATCTATAATGGACAATACAATCACAAACACAGAATATGAAATAGTTAAACTATTATATTAAAGTTCATTAAGCATTATTACACACACACACACACACACATTTTGTTGCACATAAGAGATTTGTGTATTAAATGGTAGGTGACAAAATGTTTAGTGCAAGTCTTTTTAAGATTTTATATATAGTTTTCAGGTTTCACTGTAATCATAATCTTGTATTATTGTCAGATATGATATATGTGTTTAAATGAAGTGTTAAACTTTGACTAAATGTGATTTGAAATGTTATATAGTGATTTAGTCTTTGCATGAATTGAAATGAATGGAAAATCTGTGAATAGCAGTGTTCATTTCAATAAGCCATTAGTGGTCTTCTACTGCCATCTAGTGGTTATAGTTGTAATTTAATGACATTTTAAAGAGATGCATTGTTTTTAAGCTTTATAACTGTTACATTGCCTTTTTTTGCCTGATGTCTTTAAAATGCAGGCTTGTTTAGAATCATATGATGATGATTTGACTTAGGTTTGTGAAATTTTCTTTTCTTTTAGGTTTTATAGACTCGGGTACAGTAGATCATGATCTTATTATTAAGTGGCTATCTAAATGGTAGGGATGTGACGAGACCAGTCGGATTTCGCGAGATCTCGTGACAGTATCCTCCCACAACATTTTGCCATGTTTACATTAGAGCTGCACTATTAATCCTTAAAATATTGAGGTGTCGATTCAAACACCCACGCGATCTTATTCCTAAATGACAATGAGTTATCTATGTCTATTAGGACTGTTTCACATCGCGAGTGTCAGTGGAGCGTGAGAAGCAGGTTTTGTCGCTGCCCATATTAATGAATCACAAGGTCGGAGTAAATGTGAACGCAGAAAGAGCAACACAAACAGTCTTTTCAACCACATTATAATCATTATTTCTGTGTAACAGATATTTAAATAATAGAAGTACTGGGATAAAAGTTTATAGTTTGGGTATAAACACTTATTGTCTACAGTAGCGATAAAAACAAAAGTATTTTAACACGTGTATCTATTGTCACGCTTATCCACTTCCGCCAGGAGGTGGCGACAACTGCCCGTTTAAAAAAAAAGTATGTCATTGAATCATTCATTCAGGAGATTTCAATAGTCAAACAAGTCTTAATGAAGTGAGACACTGTCTCCTTTATTGAATGTTTTTTTTTATTTTGTTTAAATGAATATATGTTTTTAAAAGACTTAAGCAATGAACAGTTTGTCATTTGCCATTTACCATACACAGCTTGTGTTTTTGAAGCCTTTTTAACTCTTATAGCGCCACCTATGGTCCGATCTTCACGAAACTTTGTATGCTTGTTAAGAATCATCTGACGCATGTTTTCACCAATTTTCGTAAAGTTTTGAGTTTTTCTTTAGTTTTGATAGGCTTTTGGGTATATGCGGCCACGCCCCTTTTGTAAATGACCCCGTTATAGCTAACCGAAGGACAAAATTCAACATTTTTTTGATAATTATTGATCTAGAGAGTCCAGAGAATATTACTGCAGTGGTTTGATCGAGATTAAGCGAAAAACCTAGGACTAGTTCGCAAAAGTAGGTTTTTAACATATTTGTGAATAATTAATGAACGGTTTGATTGACAGCAATGGTTCTTGAGGCAAAGTTGTTCATCATGAGAAGATCTATCAAATGATATGAAGATCTAGTGTTTGTGTGAATATATGAGCATGTATTTAGCCATTTGAAGCCATTTACCATACACAGCTTGTCTTTTTGAAGCTTTTTTAACTGTTATAGCGCCACCTATGGTCCGATCTTCACGAAACTTTGCATGCTTGTTAAGAGTCATCTGACACATGTTTTCTCCAACTTTTGTAAACTTTTGAGTTTTTGTTTAGGTTTGATAGGCTTTTGGGTATATGTGGCCACGCCCCTTTTCTAAATGACCCCGTTATAGCTACCCAAAGGACAAAATTCCACATTTTTTTGATAATTATTGATCTAGACAGTCTGGAGAACTGCGCTGCAGTGGTTTGATCGAGATTGAGCGAAAAACCTAGGAGTAGTTCGCAAAAGTAGGTTTTTCACATATTTGTGAATAATTAATGAACGGTTTGATTGACAGCAATGGTTCTTGAGGCAAAGTTTTTCATCATGAGGAGATCTATCATATGATATGCATATTGTGTGGATGTGTGAAACACCACGTGATTACAGAGCCATAAAACTCGTTAGCGCCAACTAGTGACCGATTTCTTTCAAAATTCTTACAGACGTTTAGGGCCATGAGTCGAACATGCCCAGTGAGTTTCATTCCGATTGACCTTCGGTAACCTTGTCTAATAGGTGCTCAAACTTCATTGGCCAATGGCGGCCATGTTTTTTGAGATACGCCAATGTCCTCATAGACCCTTATGGCACATTGGACAGAGACACTGCATACCAATTTTCAAGTCCATCGGACCAACGATTGCATAGTTATAGTCATTTTTATGTTTTTTCAGGCTTATAGCGCCACCAAGTGGTAGAACTGTGCAATTTTTTTTATTTGACCAAAGATTGAGCTTATACATACGTTTCCCAAGTTTGGTGAAGATATCTCATTTGGTTCATGAGTTATAGCCATTTTAGTAAAAATGGCCCTCCACCTCACAAACTTTTTGCGGCCCTTTCGCAATGATGAGTCGAATTTTGACATTTTTTTGATAATTATTGGTATTCACTGTCCAGAGAATATTTCGGCAGTGGTTTGGTTCCGATCCGGCAAAAAACCTAGGACTAGTTCGCAAAAGTAGGTTTCGGACATAATTAACATTTGCGGAAAAACGGGGCCTCCAGGACCCCAAATCACAGGAGGGGGGTTTTCAATTTGTATTGACCCAAGGATTCCAAAAATGTAAAATTTTTGAGTCTACGACAAGCGGTTTAGGAGTTATGAGCACTTTCGCGTTTTTGATCGCTGTAGCGCCACCTATAGGCCGATTTGGCTGAGTCTTTGTATCTGAGTAGCGAGGGTGACTACTACCATCTGACCAAGTTTCAGCTCTCTAGGCCTTACAGTTTGGGCTGCACATTCAGTTTTAGGGAAGAATAATAATAATAATAATAAAAAATATAGCTGCAAGCAGCAATTACCGGGGTTCGAGCATATAAGGCCTTTCAGGTGGTATGCAAAGTTGTTCAGAATGAGGGGATATATCATAAAGATGTAAGTGTCAGATCTAGTGTCTGTGTGAATAGATGAGCATTTTTTAACAATTTGAGGCCATTTACCATAGAAGTCCTGTTTTTAAAGCCTTTTTAACTGTTATAGCGCCACCTATGCTCTGATCTCCATTAAACTTTGCATGCTTCTTAAGAATCATCTGACACAGGTTTTCTCCAATTTTTGTAACATTTTGATTTTTCGTTTTGGTTTTATAAGCTTTTGGGTATATGTGGCCACGCCCTATTGTAAATACCCCATTACAGCTAACCAAAGGACAAAATTCAACATTTTTTTGATAATTATTGATCTAGAGTGTCCAGAGAATATTACTGCAATGGTTTGATCGAGATTGAGCAAAAAACCTAGAACTAGTTCGCAAAAGTAGGGTTTTCACATATTTGTGAATATTTAATGAGCGATTTGGTTGACAGCAATGGTTTTTGAGGCAAAGTTGTTCATCATGAGGACATCTATCAAATGATATGAAGATCTAGTGTTTGTGTAAATATAAGTGCATATATTTAGCCGTTTGAAGCCATTTACCATACACAGCTTGTGTTTTTGAAGCCTTTTTAACTGTTATAGCGCCACCTATGGTCCGATCTTCACAAAACTTTGCATGCTTATTCAGAGTCATCTGTCACATGTTCTCACCAATTTTTGTAAAGTTTTGAGTTTTCGTTTAGGTTTTATAAGCTTTTGGGTATTTTTGGCCACGCCCCTTTTGTAAATGACCCCGTTATGGCTAACCAAATGACAAAATTTCACATTTTTTTGATAATTATTGATCTAGAGAGTCCAGAGAATTGTGCTGCAGTGGTCTGATCAAGATTGAGCAAAAAACCTAGGACTAGTTCGCAAAAGTAGGTTTTTCACATAATTGTGAATAATTAATGAACGATTTGATTGACAGCAATGGTTCTTGAGGCAAAGTTGTTCATCATGAGGAGATCTATCAAATGATATGCATATTGTGTGGATGTGTGAAACACCACGTGTGTACAGAGGCAAAAAAACTCGTTAGCGACAACTAGTGGCCGATTTGTTTCAAAATTCTTACAGACCTTTAGGGCCATGAGTCGAACATGCCCAGTGAGTTTCGTTCCAATCGACCTCCGTTAACCTTGTCAAACAGGTGCTCAAACTTCATTGGCCAATGGCGGCCATGTTTTTTGAGATACGCCAATGTCCTCATAGACACTTGTGCCCCTTTGGTCCAAGAGACTGCATACCAATTTTCAAGTCAATCGGACTAACGGCGGTGCATGTATAGCCAATAATATGTTTTTTCAGTTTTATAGCGCCACCAAGTGGTCAAGCTCCGCAATTTTTTTGATTTGACCAAAGATTAAGCTTATACATATGTGTACCAAGTTTGGTGAAGATATCTCATTCCTTTCAAAAGTTATAGCCATTTTAGTAAAAGTGGCCCCGTCACTTTGGAACGTTTTGGTGGCCCTTTGTGACCGTGAGTGAAAAGTTCAACTTTTTTTTGATAATTATTGATATTCAGTGTCCAGAGAATATTTCTGCACTGGTTTGGTTCCGATTGGGTGAAAAACCTAGGACTAGTTCGCAAAAGTAGGTTTCGGATTCACGTCCATTTTTCGGGGTCAACCGTGCGTCGCAGCTCAAAAATTTCGCACTCCACTTTTGTTCGGGCTGACCCAAGGAACGCAACGATGTAAAGTTTTTGAGACTACGACAAACGGTTTACGAGCTTAGGCCAATAAACTGATAAATTTTAGTTTTTTGCGCTGTAGCGCCACCTTTAGGCCGATTAGGCTCAGTCTTTGTCAGAATGTCCCCACAGGGAGCTCTACCTTCTGGCCAAGTTTCAAGTCTCTAGGCCTTACGGTTTGGGCTGCCCATTCAGTTTTAGGGGAAAAAAAAAATTATCCTATCAATTACAAATAGAATATAGCTGCAAGCAGCAATTACCGGGGTTCGAGCATTTAAGGCCTTTGAGGTGGTATGCAAAGTTGTTCAGAATGAGGGGATATATCATACAGATGTAAGTGTAAGATGTAGTGTTTGTGTGAATAGATGAGCATTTTTTAACAATTTGAAGCCATTTACCATAGAAATCTTGTTTTTAAAGCCTTTTTAACTGTTATTGCGCCACCTATGCTCCGATCTCCATGAAACTTTGCATGCTTCTTAAGAGTCATCTGACACATGTTTTCTCCAATTTTCGTAAAGTTTTAAGTTTTCGTTTTGGTTTTATAAGCTTTTGGGTATATGTGGCCAAGCCCCTATTGTAAATGGCCCCATTACAGCTAACCGAAGGACAAAATTCAACATTTTTTTGATAATTATTGATCTAGAGAGTCCAGAGAAGATGACTGCAGTGGTTTGATCGAGATTGAGCGAAAAACCTAGGACTAGTTCGCAAAAGTAGGTTTTTGACATATTATTGAATAATTAATGAACGGTTTGATTGACAGCAATGGTTCTTGAGGCAAAGTTGTTCATCATGAGGAGATCTATCAAATGATATGCATATTATGTGGATTTGTGAAACACCACGTGATTACAGAGCCATAAAACTCGTTAGCGCCAACTAGTGGCCGATTTGTTTCAAAATTCTTACAGACCTTTAGGACCATGAGTCGAACATGCCCAGTGAGTTTAGTTCCTATCGGCCTCCGTTAACCTTGTCTAATAGGTGCTCAAAATTCATAGGTCGATGGCGGCCATGTTTTTTGAGATACGCAAATGTTCTCATAGACCCTTATGGCACATTGGACAGAGGCACAGCATACCAATTTTCAGGTTGATTGGACTGACGGTTGCGAAGTTATAGCCATTTTTATGTTTTTTCTCTATTATAGCGCCACCAAGTGGTCAAGCTCCGCAATTTTTTTGATTTCACCAAAGACTGAGCTTTTATATATATGTTCTGAGTTTGGTGATGATATGTCATTCTGTTCCAAAGTTATAGCCATTTTAGTGAAAGTGGCCCCGCCTCTTTCGAAAGTTTTGGCGCCCCTTTGCGACCGTGAGTCAAAAGTTTAACTTCTTTTTGATAATTATTAATCTAGGGAGTCTGGAGAACTGTGCTGCAGTGGTTTGATCGAGATCGAGTGAATAACCTAGGACTAGTTCGCAAAAGTAGGTTTTTCACATATTTGTGAATATGTAATAAACGACTTGATTGACAGCAAAGGTTCTTGAGGCAAAGTTGCTCAGCATGAGGAGATCTATCATATGGTATGAAGTTGTAGTGTTTCTGTGATTATATGAGCATGTTATAGCAATTTAAGGCAATTTACTTTTGAAATTTCGTGTTTTTGAAGCCTTTTTGACTGTCATAGCGCCATCTATGGTCCGATCTCCATGAAATTTTACATGCTTCTTAAGAGTCATCTGACACATGTTTTCTCCAACTTTTGTAAAGTTTTGAGTTTTTGTTTAGGTTTTATAGGCTTTTGGGTATATGTGGCCACGCCCCTTTTCTAAATGACACCGTTATAGCTACCCAAAGGACAAAATTCAACATTTTTTTGATAATTATTGATCTAGAGAGTCCAGAGAATATTACTGCAGTGGTTTGATCGAGATTGAGCAAAAAACCTAGGACTAGTTCGCAAAAGTAGCTTTTTCACATATTTGTGAATATTTAATGATTGATTTGATTGACAGCAATGGTTCTAGAGGCAAAGTTGTTCATCATGAGGAGATCTATCAAATGATATGCATATTTTGTGGATGTGTGAAACACCACGTGATTACAGAGGCAAAAAACTTGTTAGCGCCAACTAGTGGCCGATTTGTTTCAAAATTCTTACATACCTTTATGGCCATGAGTCGAATATGCCTAGTGAGTTTCGTTCCGATCGGCCTCTGTTAAGCTTGTCTAATAGGTGCTCAAACTTCATTGGCCGATGGCGGCCATGTTTTTTGAGATACGCCAATGTCCTCATAGACCCTTGTGGGACATTGGACAGAGACACTGCATACCAAGTTTGAGGTCGATCGGACTAACAGTTGTGTAATTATAGCTGTTTTTGTGTTTTTGCATCTCATAGCGCCACCAAGTGGTCAAGCTCGGCAATTTTTTTTATTTCACCAAAGATTGAGATATTACACATGCGTACCGAGTTTGGTGAAGATACCTCATTCGGTTCATGAGTTATAGCCATTTTAGTAAAAATGGCCCTCCACCTGACAAACTTTTTGCGGCCCCTTCGCAACGATGAGTGGAAATATGACATTTTTTTGATAATTATTGATCTTCACTGTCCAGTGAACATTTCTGCACTGGTTTGGTTCCGATCGGGCGAAAAACCTAGGACTAGTTCACAAAAGTAGGTTTTGGACATGATTAAAATTTGCGGGAAAACGGGGCCTCCAGGACCCCAAATCACAGGGGGGTTTTTCAATTTGTATTGACCCAAGGATTCCAAATATCTAATTTTTTTGAGTCTACGACAAGCGGTTTAGGAGTTATGAGCACTTTCGCGTTTTGGTTCACTATAGCGCCACCTATGGGCCGTTTGGGCTCATACTTTGATAGGTTCTCCCCAAATTGAGGTCTACCATCTGGCCAAGTTTGAAGTCTCTAGGACTTACGGTTTGGTCTGCACGATCAGTTTTACGGCAGAAAAATAATAATAAAAATAATAATAAAAATCCTAACAATTACAATAGGGTTTCAGCGCTACGCGCTCGAACCCCTAAATATAGCTGCAAGCAGCAATTATCGGGGTTCGAGCATTTTAAGGTCTTTAAGGTGGTATGCTTAGGGTCTAGGCCAACCTGGATTCATGGCTGACAGTAAAACACATCCAAAATGGACAATATGCTCACAGAAATACACACACAGAAACGAAAAGTTTAAACTAATATATTAATACTGAATAAATATGTTTACACACACAGAGACATACATGCATACACATTTTCTTGTACAGATATTTGAAATAAATGATATGGGCCAACACTTTTACTTGCAAGTATTCTCTTTGTAACAGTTTGTGTCTTTTTCAGATTTCACTGTAATCATAATGTGGCATAATTGTAAAAAACTGATATGTCTGTATGAACAAAATTTTAAGCTTTGCCTAAATGTGATTTTAAATGTTATAACAGTGATTTTATAAGTGTTAATCGATCATCAAACCTATTAAAAACAGTTCTGTTCAGCTGAATAAGCCCATTAGTGGTCTTCTACTGACATCTAGTGCTTATTATTGCAATTTCATGCAATGTCTCATACAAACACTGAGATTTTAAACATCATAACTATTATAGTGTTATTTTTGCCCAGTCTCTCTTAAATTTTGCATATTTGTTTAGAATGAGATTATTTGTCATTTTTGTCACAGTTTTGAGACGTTGCAAGCTTTCTTTTAAAAATGTTAGGCTTTTGGGTACAGTACATTTAAAGAACATATTTAAAGAACAGTTGGATTGACAGCAATGGTCTTAGACAAAAAATTGTTGAGAATGAGGAGATCTATCATATGGTATGAAGATCTAGTGTTTGTGTGAAAAAATGAGCATTTGTTAGCAATTCGAGGCCAATTACAATAGAAATGTTGTGTTTTTGAAGCCTTTTTAACTGTTATAGCGCCACCTATGATCCGATGCTATGGTTGCTATGGTTTTAGGATGTAGTCCAACCCAAAATATATGGCTAACACTACAGCACATCTATGATGGACAATACAATCACAAACACAGAATATGAAATAGTTAAACTATTATATTAAAGTTCATTAAGCATTATTACGCACACACACACACACACATTTTGTTGCACATAAGAGATTTCGGTCATAAATAGTAGGTGACAAAATGCTTACTGTAAGTCTTATGTTTTTAAGAGTTTATATATCATTTTCAGGTTTCACTGTAATCATAATCTTGCATAATTGTCAAATGTAATACATCTGTATAAATGAAGTGGTAAAGTTTTACTAAATGTGATTTGAAATGATATAACATTGATTTAGTATCATCTTTGTATGAAATTAAAGCTTGAAACCATGAAAATGCACTGTTCTAGTCATTTCAGTGACCCATTAGTGGTCTTCTACTGCCATCTAGTGGTTATAGTTGCAATTTCACGTTTTAAAGAGAGATCCATTACTTTTAAGCTTTATAACTGTTACATGGCCTTTTTTGCCTAATGTCTATGAAATGTATGTTTGTTTAAAATCGTATGATGATGATTTTACTTAGGTTTGTGAAATTTTGTTTTCTTTTAGGTTTTATAGACTTTTGGGTACAGTAGCTCATGATCATCTTATTATGTGGCCACATCCATGATGGAGAATACACTCACAAACAGAAATTAAATAGTTAAACTGTTACATTAATGTTCATTAAGCATTACTGCACACATTTTGTTGCACATAAGAGATTTGTGTATTAAATGGTAGGTGACAAAATGTTTAGTGCAAGTCTTTTTAAGATTTTATATATAATTTTCAGGTTTCACTGTAATCATAATCTTGTATTATTGTCAAATATGATATATGTGTTTAAATGAAGTGTTAAACTTTGACTAAATGTGATTTGAAATGTTATAACAGTGATTTAGTCTTTGCATGAATTGAAATAAATGGAAAATCTGTGAATAGCACTGTTCATTTCAATGAGCCATTAGTGGTCTTCTACTGCCATCTAGTGGTTATAGTTGTAATTTCATGACATTTTAAAGAGCGATGCATAGTTTTTGAGCTTTATAACTGTTACATTGCCTTTTTTTTGCCTGATGTCTTTAAAATGCAGGCTTGTTTAGAATCATATGATGATGATTTGACTTAGGTTTGTGAAATTTTCTTTTCTTTTAGGTTTTATAGACTCGGGTACAGTAGATCATGATCTTATTATTAAGTGGCTATCTAAATGGTAGGGATGTGACGAGACCAGTCGGATTTCGCGAGATCTCGTGACAGTATCCTCCCACAACATTTTGCCGTGTTTACATTAGAGCTGCACTATTAATCCTTAAAATATTGAGGTGTCGATTCAAACACCCAAGCGATCTTATTCCTAAATGACAACACGTTATCTTTGTCTATTAGGACTGTTTCACATCGCCAGTGTCAGTGGAGCGTGAAAAGCAGGTTTTGTCGCTGCCATGTTAATGAATCAGAAGATCGGAGTAAATGTGAACGCAGAAAGAGCAACACAAACAGTCTTTTCAACCACATTATAATGATTATTTCTGTGTTACAGATATTTAAATAATAGAAGTACTGGGATAAAAGTTTATAGTTTGGGCATAAACACTTATTGTCTACAGTAGCGATAAAAACGAAAGTATTTTAACACGTGTATCTATTGTCACGCTTATCCTCTTCCGCCAGGAGGTGGCGACAACTGCCCGTTTAAAAAAAAAGGTATGTCATTAAATCATTCATTCAGGAAATTTCAATAGTCAAACAAGTCTTAATGAAGTGAGACACTGTCTCCTTTATTGAATGTTTTTTTTTTTTTTATTTTGTTTAAATGAATATATGTTTTTAAAAGACTTAAGCAATGAACAGTTTGTCATTTGCCATTTACCATACACAGCTTGTGTTTTTGAAGCCTTTTTAACTGTTATAGCGCCACCTATGGTCCGATCTTCGCGAAACTTTGCATGCTTGTTAAGAATCATCTGACACATGTTTTCACCAATTTTCGTAACGTTTTGAGTTTTTCTTTAGTTTTGATAGGCTTTTGGGTATATGTGGCCACGCCCCTGTTGTAAATGACCCTGTTATAGTTAACCGAAGGACAAAATTCAACATTTTGTTGATAATTATTGATCTAGAGAGTCCAGAGAATATTACTGCAGTAGTTTGATCGAGATTAAGCAAAAAACCTAGGACTAGTTCGCAAAAGTAGGTTTTTAAGATATTTGTGAATAATTAATGAACGGTTTGATTGACAGCAATGGTTCTTGAGGCAAAGGTGTTCATCATGAGGAGATCTATCAAATGATATGAAGATCTAGTGTTTGTGTGAATATTTGAGCATGTATTTAGCCATTTGAAGCCATTTACCATACACACCTTGTGTTTTTGAAGCCTTTTAACTGTTATAGCGCCACCTATGGTCCGATCTTCACGAAACTTTGCATGCTTGTTAAGAGTCATCTGACACATGTTTTCTCCAACTTTTGTAAAGTTTTGAGTGTTTGTTTAGGTTTGATAGGCTTTTGGGTGTATGTGACCACGCCCCTTTTCTAAATGACCCCGTTATAGCTACCCAAAGGACAAAATTCCACATTTTTTTGATAATTATTGATCTAGAGAGTCTGGAGAACTGCGCTGCAGTGGTTTGATCGAGATTGAGCAAAAAACCTAGGACTAGTTCGCAAAAGTAGGTTCTTCACATATTTGTGAATAATTAATGAACGGTTTGATTGACAGCAATGGTTCTTGAGGCAAAGTTGTTCATCATGAGGAGATCTATCAAATGATATGCATATTGTGTGGATGTGTGAAACACCACGTGATTACAGAGCCATAAAACTCGTTAGCGCCAACTAGTGACCGATTTCTTTCAAAATTCTTACAGACGTTTAGGGCCATGAGTCGAACATGCCCAGTGAGATTCATTCCGATTGACCTTCGTTAACCTTGTCTAATAGGTGCTCAAACTTCATTGGCCAATGGCAGCCATGTTTTTTGAGATACGCCAATGTCCTCATAGGCCCTTATGGCACATTGGACAGAGACACTGCATACCAATTTTCAAGTCGATCGGACTAACGATTGCATAGTTATAGTCATTTTTATGTTTTTTCAGGCTTATAGCGCCACCAAGTGGCAGAGCTGAGCAATTTTTTTTTATTTGACCAAAGATTGTGCTTATACACATGTGTACCGAGTTTGGTGAAGATATCTCATTTGGTTCATGAGTTATAGCCATTTTAGTAAAAATGGCCCTCCACCTGACAAACTTTTTGGGGCCCTTCGCAACGATGAGTCAAAATTTCAACTTTTTTTGATAATTATTCATATTCAGTGTCCAGAGAACATTTCTGCACTGGTTTGGTTCCGATCGGGTGAAAAACCTAGGACTAGTTCGCAAAAGTAGGTTTCGGACATTCGGCCATTTTGCGGAAAAACCGGGCTTCGTACGAAAAATCTGCGCCAGTGCACTTTTGTGCGTATTGACCCAAGGATCGCAACGATGTAAATTTTTTGAGTCTACGACAAAAATTGTACGAGCTAGGGCCAAAAATGCGAAAAAAGTTAGTTTTTTGCGCTGTAGCGCCACCTTTAGGCCGATTGGGCCGGTTCTTTGCGCCTGAGTAGCGAGGAGGACTACTACCTTCTGACCAAGTTTCAGCTCTCTAGGCCTTACGGTTTGGGCTGCACGATCAGTTCTAGGGAAGAATAATAATAATAAATATAGCTGCAAGCAGCAATTACCGGGGTTCGAGCATTTAAGGCCTTTGAGGTGGTATGCAAATTTGTTCAGAATGAGGTGATATATCATACAGACAGAAGTGTAAGATCTAGTGTTTGTGTGAATAGATGAGCATTTTTTAACAATTTGAGGCCATTTACCATAGAAATCTTGTTTTTAAAGGCTTTTTAACTGTTATAGCGCCACCTATGCTCCGATCTCCATGAAACTTTGCATGCTTGTTAAGAATCATCTGACACATGATTGCTCCAATTTTCATAACGTTTTGAGTTTTTGTTTAGGTTTTATAGGCTTTTGGATATATGTGGCCCCTCCCCTTTTGTAAATGACCCCGTTATAGCTAACCAAAGGACAAAATTCAACATGTTTTTGATAATTATTGATCTAGAGAGTCCAGAGAACATTACTGCAGTGGTTTGATCGAGATTGAGTGAAAAACCTAGGACTAGTTCGCAAAAGTAGGTTTTTCACATATTTGTGAATAATTAATGAACGGTTTGATTGACAGCAATGGTTCTTGAGGCAAAGTTGTTCATCATGAGGAGATCTATCAAGTGATATGCATATTGTGTGGATGTGTGAAACACCACGTGATTACAGAGGCAAGCAATTCGTTAGCGCCAACTAGTGGCCGATTTCTTTTAAAGTTCTTACAGACCTTTAGGACCATGAGTCGAACATGCCCAGTGAGTTTTGTTCCGATCGGCCTCAGTTAACCTTGTCTAATAGGTGCTCAAAATTCATAGGGCGATGGCGGCCATGTTTTTTGAGATACGCCAATGTTCTCATAGACCCTTATGGCACATTGGACAGAGACACTGCATACCATTTTTCAGGTTGATTGGACTGACGGTTGCGACGTTATAGCCACTTTTATATTTTTTCTCTATTATAGCGCCCCCAAGTGGTCAAGCTCCGCAATTTTTTGGATTTGACCAAAGGCTGAGCTTTTACATAAGTGTTCTGAGTTTGGTGATGATATGTCATTCTGTTCCAAAGTTATAGCCTTTTTACTAAAAGTGGCCCCGCCTCTTTTGAACGTTTTGGCGCCCCTTTGCGACTGTGAGTCAAAAGTTTAACTTTTTTTCATAATTATTGATCTAGGGAGCCTGGAGAACTGTGCTGCAGTGGTTTGATCGAGATCGAGTGAATAACCTAGGACTAGTTCGCAAAAGTGGGTTTTTCACATATTTGGGAATATGTAATAAACGACTTGATTGACAGCAATGGTTCTTGAGGCAAAGTTGCTCAGCATGAGCAGATCTATCATATGGTATGAAGTTCTAGTGTTTCTGTGATTATATGAGCATGTTATAGCAATTTAAGGCAATTTACTTTTGAAATTTCGTGTTGTTGAAGCCTTTTTAACTGTCATAGAGCCACCTATGGTCCCATCTCCATGAAATTTTACATGCTTGTTAAGAGTCATCTGACACATGTTTTCTCCAACTTTTGTAAAGTTTTGAGTTTTTGTTTAGGTTTGATAGGCTTTGGGGTATATGTGGCCACGCCCCTTTTCTAAATGACCCCGTTATAGCTACCCAAAGGACAAAATTCCACATTTTTTTGATAATTATTGATCTAGAGAGTCTGGAGAACTGCGCTGCAGTGGTTTGATCGCGATTGAGCGAAAAACCTAGGACTAGTTCGCAAAAGTAGGTTTTTCACATATTTGTGAATAATTATTGAATGATTTGATTGACAGCAATGGTTCTTGAGGAAAAGTTGCTCAGCATGTGGAGATCTATCAAATGATATGCATATTGTGTGGATGTGTGAAACGCCACGCGAGTGAGGCATGTTAGAGAGGCAAAAAAGTCGTTAGCGCCAACTAGTGGCCGATTTCTTTCAAAATTCTTACAGACCTTTAGGGCCATGAGTCGAACATGCCCAGTGAGTTTCGTTCCGATTGCCCTTCGTTAACCTTGTCTAATGGGTGCTCAACCTTCATTGGCCGATGGCAGCCATGTTTTTTGAGATACGCCAATGTCCTCATAGACCCTTATGGCACATTGGACAGAGACACTGCATACCAATTTTCAGGTCGAGCGGACTAACGATTGCATAGTTATAGTCATTTTATTGTTTTTCAGGCTTTTAGCGCCACCAAGTGGCAGAGCTGTGCAATTTTTTTTATTTGACCAAAGATTGAGCTTGTACATAAGTGTGTCAAGTTTCGTAACGATATGCCATTTGGTTCCTGAGTTATAGCCATTTTAGTAAAAATGGTCCTCCACCCGACAAACTTTTTGGGGCCCCTTCGCAACGATGAGTCAAAATTTCAACTTTTTTTTGATAATTATTGATATTCAGTGTCCAGAGAACATTTCTGCACTGGTTTGGTTCCGATCGGGCGAAAAACCTAGGACTAGTTCGCAAAAGTAGGTTTCGGACATTCGGCCATTTTGCGGAAAAACCGGGCTTCGTACGAAAAATCTGCGCCTGTGCACTTTTGTGCGTATTGACCTAAGGATTGCAACGATGTAAATTTTTTGAGTCTACGACAAAAAATGTACGAGCTAGGGCCAAAAATGTAAAAAAAGTTAGTTTTTTGCGCTGTAGCGCCACCTTAGGCCGATTGGGCCGGTTCTTTGCGCCTGAGTAGCGAGGAGGACTACTACCTTCTGACCAAGTTTCAGCTCTCTAGGCCTTACGGTTTGGGCTGCACGATCAGTTCTAGGGAAGAATAATAATAATAATAATAATAATAATAATAATAATAATAAAAAAAATCCTAACAATTACAATAGGTTTTCAGCGCTACGCGCTCGAACCCCTAAATATAGCTGCAAGCAGCAATTACCGGGGTTCGAGCATTTAAGGCCTTTGAGGTAGTATGCAAATTTGTTCAGAATGAGAGGATATATCATACAGATGTAAGTGTAAGATCTAGTGTTTGTGTGAATAGATGAACATTCTTTAACAATTTGAGGCCATTTACCATAGAAATCTTGTTTTTAAAGCCTTTTTAACTGTTATAGCGCCACCTATGTTCCGATCTCCATGAAACTTTGCATGCTTGTTAAGAATCATCTGACACATGTTTTCACCAATTTTCGTAAAGTTTTGAGTTTTGGTTTTGGTTTTATAGGCGTTTGGGTATATGTGGCCACACGCCTTTTGTAAATTAACCCGGTTATAGCTAACTGAAGGACAAAATTCAACATTTTTTTGATAATTATTGATCTAGAGAGTCCAGAGAATATTACTGCAGTGGTTTGATCGAGATTGAGCAAAAAACCTAGGACTAGTTCGCAAAAGTAAGTTTTTAACGTATTTGTGAATAATTAATGAACGATTTGATTTACAGCAATGGTTCTTGAGGCAAAGTTGTTAATCATGAGGAGATCTATCAAATGATATGCATATTGTGTGGATGTGTGAAACACCACGTGATTACAGAGCCATAAAACTCATTGGCGCCAACTAGTGGCCGATTTGATTCAAAATTCTTACAGACCATTAGGGCCATGAGTCGAACATGCCCAGTGAGTTTCGTTTCGATCGGCCTCCGTTAACCTTGTCTAATAGGTGCTCAAAATTCATTGGTCGATGGCGGCCATGTTTTTTGAGATACGCAAATGTTCTCATAGACCCTTATGGCACATTGCACAGAGACACTGCATACCAATTTTCAGGTTGATTGGACTGACGGTTGCGAAGTTATAGCCATTTTTAAGTTTTTTCTCTATTATAGCGCCACCAAGTGGTCAAGCTCCGCAATTTTTTGGATTTCACCAAAGACTGAGATTTTACATATGTGTTCTGAGTTTGGTGATGATATGTCATTCTGTTCCAAAGTTATATCCATTTTAGTGAACGTGGCCCCGCCTCTTTTGAACGTTTTGGCGCCCCTTTGCGACTGTGAGGCAAAAATTTAACTTTTTTTTTGATAATTATTGATCTAGGGAGTCTGGAGAACTGTGCTGCAGTGGTTTGATCGAGACTGAGTGAATAACCTAGAACTAGTTTGCAAAATTAGGTTTTTCACATATTTGTGAATATGTAATAAACGACTTGACTGACAGCAAAGGTTCTTGAGGCAAAGTTACTCAGCATGAGGAGATCTATCATATGGTATGAAGTTCTAGTGTGTCTGTGATTATATGAGCATGTTATAGCAATTTAAGGCAATTTACTTTTGAAATTTCGTGTTGTTGAAGCCTTTTTATCTGTCATAGCGTCACCTATGGTCCGATCTCCATGAAATTTTACATGCTTCTTAAGAGTCATCTTACACATGTTTTCTCCAACTTTTGTAAAGTTTTGAGTTTTTGTTTAGGTTTTATAGGCTTTTGGGTATATGTGGCCACGCCCCTTTTCTAAATGACCCCGTTATAGCTACCCAAAGGACAAAATTTAACATTTTTTTTAATAATTATTGATCTAGAGAGTCCAGAGAACATTACTGCAGTGGTTTGATCGAGATTGAGTGAAAAACCTAGGACTAGTTCGCAAAAGTAGGTTTTTGACATATTTGTGAATAATTAATGAATGATTTGATTGACAGCAATGGTTCTTGAGGCAAAGTTGTTCATCATGAGGAGATCTATCAAATGATATGCATATTGTGTGGATGTGTGAAACACCACGTGATTACAGGGGCAAAAAACTCGTTAGCGCCAACTAGTGGCCGATTTCTTTCAAAATTCTTACAGACCTTTAGGACCATGAGTCAAACATGCCCATTGAGTTTCGTTCCGATCGGCCTCTGTTAACCTTGTCTAATAGGTGCTCAAAGTTTATTGGACGATGGCGGCCATGTTTTTTGAGATACGCCAATGGCATTATAGACCCTTATGGCACATTGGACAGAGACACTGCATACCAATTTTCAGGTTGATTGGACTTATGGTTGCGAAGTTATAGTCATTTTTCTGTTTTTCTCTATTATAGCGCCACCAAGTGGTCAAGCTCCGCAATTTTTTGGATTTGACCATAGACTGAGCGTGTACATATGTGTTCTGAGTTTGGTGATGATATGTCATTCTGTTCCAAAGTTATAGCCATTTTAGTAAAAGTGGCCCCGCCTCTTTCGAACGTTTTGGCGCCCCTTTGCGACCGTGAGTCAAAACTTCAACTTTTTTAATAATAATTATTGATCTTCACTGTCCAGTGAACATTTCTGCACTGGTTTGGTTCCGATCGGGCGAAAAACCTAGGACTAGTTCGCAAAAGTAGGTTTTGGACAAATTTCAAAATGGCGGAAAAATTTGCATACCGGAAATGAAATCGGAGATAGCCATTTTATTTTGATTGAGCCAAGGATTACATTGATATAAGGCACTTGAGTCTAGGGCAAACGGTTTAGGAGTTATGAGGGCTTTCGCGTTTTGATTCGCTGTAGCGCCACCTGTGGGCCGATTGGGCTCATACTTTGATAGGTTCTCCCCAAATTGAGGTCTACCATCTGGCCAAGTTTGAAGTCTCTAGGACTTACGGTTTGTTCTGCACGATCAGTTTTACGGCAGAAAAATAATAATAATAATAATAAATATAGCTGCAAGCAGCAATTACCGGGGTTCGAGCATTAAGGCCTTTTAGGTGGTATGCAAAGTTGTTCAGAATGAGGGGATATATCATACAGATGTAAGTGTAAGATCTAGTATTTGTGTGAATAGATGAGCATTTTTTAACAATTTGAGGCCATTTACCATAGAAATATTGATATTAAGATTTAGTGTTTGTGTGAATATATGAACATTTCTGTAGCTATTTGAAACCATTTATCATACACAGCTTGTGTATTTGAAGCCTTTTTAGCTGTTATAGCGCCACCTATGCTCCGATCTCCATGAAACTTTGCATGCTTGTTAAGAATCATCTGACACATGTTTTCACCAATTTTTCACCAAAAGTAGGTTTTTAACATATTTGTGAATGATTAATGAACGACTTGAATGACAGCAATGGTTCTTGAGGCAAAGTTGTTCATTATGAGGAGATCTATCAGATGATATTAAGATCTAGTGTTTATGTGAATATACTAGCATTTATTTTTCCATTTGAAGCCAATTACCATACACAGCTTGTGTTTTTGAAGCCTTTTTAACTGTTATAGCGCCACCTATGTTCCGATCTTCACGAAACTTTGCATGCTTGTTAAGAGTCATATGACACATGTTCTCACCAATTTTTGTAAAGTTTTGAGTTTTTGTTTAGGTTTTATAGGCTTTTGGACATATGTGGCCACGCCCCTTTTCTAAATGACCCCGTTACAGCTAACCAAAAGACAAAATTCAACATTTTTTTGATAATTATTGATCTAGAGAGTCTGGAGAATATTACTGCAGTGGTTTGATCGAGATTGAGCAAAAAACCTAGGACTAGTTCGCAAAAGTAGGTTTTTTACATATTTATGAATATTTAATGAACGATTTGATTGACAACAATGGTTCTTGAGGCAAAGTTGTTTATCATGAGGAGATCTATCAAATGATATACATATTGTGTGGATGTGTGAAACACCACGTGATTACAGAGCCATAAAACTTATTAGCGCCAACTAGTGGCCGATTTGTTTCAAAATTCTTACAGACCTTTAGGGCCATGAGTCGAACATGCCCAGTGAGTTTCGTTCCGATCGGCCTCCGTTAACCTTGTCTAATAGGTGCTCAAACTTCGTTGGACGATGGCGGCCATGTTTTTTGAGATACGCAAATGTTCTCATAGACCCTTATGGCACATTGGACAGAGACACTGCATACCAATTTTCAGTTTGATTGGACTGACGGTTGCGAAGTTATAGCCATTTTTATGGTTTTTCTCTATTATAGCGCCACCAAGTGGTCAAGCTCCGCAATTTTTTGGATTTCACCAAAGGCTGAGCTTTTACATATGTGTTCTGAGTTTGGCGATGATATGTCATTCTGTTCCAAAGTTATAACCATTTTACTAAAAGTGGCCCCGCCTCTTGTGAACGTTTTGGCGCCCCTTTGCGACTGTGAGTCAAAAGTTTAACTTTTTTTTGATAATTATTGATCTAGGGAGTCTGGAGAACTGTGATGCAGTGGTTTGATCGAGATTGAGTGAATAACCTAGGACTAGTTCGCAAAAGTAGGTTTTTCACATATTTGTGAATATGTAATAAACGACTTGATTGACAGCAATGGTTCTTGAGGCAAAGTTGCTCAGCATGAGGAGATCTATCATATGGTATGAAGATCTTGTGTTTCTGTGATTATATGAGCATGTTATAGTAATTTAAGGCTATTTATTTTTGAAATTTTGTGTTTTTGAAGCCTTTTTAAATGTCATAGCGCCACCTATGGTCCGATCTCCAGAAAATTTTACATGCTTGTTAAGAGTCATGTGACACATGTTTTCCCCAACTTTTGTAAAGTTTTGAGTTTTTGTTTAGGTTTTATAGGCTTTTGGGTGTATGTGGCCACGCCCCTTTTCTAAATGCCCCCGTTATAGCTACCCAAAGCACAAAATTCAACATTTTTTTGATAATTATTGATCTAGAGAGTCTGGAGAACTGCGCTGCAGTGGTTTGATCGAGATTGAGCGAAAAACCTAGGACTAGTTTGCAAAAGTAGGTTTTTGACATATTTGTGAATAATTAATGAACGATTTGATTGACAGCAATGGTTCTTGAGGCAAAGTTGCTCAGCATGTGGAGATCTATCAAATGATATGCATATTGTGTGGATGTGTGAAACACCACGTGAGTGAGGCACATTACAGGGGCAAAAAACTCGTTAGCGCCAACTAGTGGCCGATTTGTTTCAAAATTCTTACAGACCTTTAGGGCCATGAGTCGAACATGCCCAGTGAGTTTCGTTCCGATCGGCCTCTGTTAACCTTGTCTAATGGGTGCTCAAACTTCATTGGCCGATGGCGGCCATGTTTTTTTGAGATACACAAATGTTCTCATAGACCCTTATGGCACATTGGACAGAGACACTGCATACCAATTTTCAGGTCGAGCGGACCAACGAGTGCATAGTTATAGTCATTTTTATGTTTTTTCAGGCTTATAGCGCCACCAAGTGGCAGAGCTGTGCAATTTTTGTTATTTGACCAAAGATTGAGCTTATACACATGTGTACCGAGTTTGGTGTAGATATCTCATTTCATTCAAAAGTTATAGCCAAATGTAAGAATTTGCTAACGTTAGCATAGAACGTTTTGACATTCCTATTTGACGGTGAGTCAAAATTTCAACTTTTTTTTGATAATTATTGATATTCAGTGTCCAGAGAACATTTTAGCACTGGTTTGGTTCCGATCGGGCAAAAAACCTAGGACTAGTTCGCAAAAGTAGGTTTTGGACATAACGCCATTTTGCGGAAAAACCGGGCTTCGTACGAAAAATCTGCGCCAGTGCACTTTTGTGCGTATTGACCCAAGGATTGCAACGATGTAAAGTTTTTGAGTCTACGACAAAAATTGTACGAGCTACGGCCAAAAATGTAAAAAAAGTTAGTTTTTTGCGCTGTAGCGCCACCTTTAGGCCGATTTGGGCAAGACTTTGTCAGAACGTCCCCACGGGGAGCTCTACGGTCTGGCCAAGTTTCAACTCTTTAGGCCTTACGGTTTGGTCTGCACGATCAGTTCTAGCGGAAAATAATAATAATAAAAAAAATCCTTACAATTACAATAGGGTTTCAGTGCTACGCACTCGAACCCCTAAATATAGCTGCAAGCAGCAATTACCGGGGTTCGAGCATATAAGGCCTTTTAGGTGGTATGCAAAGTTGTTCAGAATGAGAGGATATATCATGCAGATGTAAGTGTAAGATCTAGTGTTTGTGTGAATAGATGAGCATTTTTTAACAATCTGAGGCCATTTACCATAGAAATCTTGTTTTTAAAGCCTTTTTAGCTGTTATAGCGCCACCTATGCTCCGATCTGCATGAAACTTTGCATGCTTGTTAAGAATAATCTGACATATGTTCTCACCAATTTTCGTAACATTTTGAGTTTTTGTTTTGGTTTTATAAGCTTTTGGGTATATGTGGCCACCCCCCTATTGTAAATGGCCCTATTACAGCTAACCAAAGGACAAAATTCAACATTTTTTTGATAATTATTGATCTAGAGAGTCCAGAGAATATGACTGCAGTGGTTTGATCGAGATTGAGTGAAAAACCTAGGACTAGTTCGCAAAAGTAGGTTTTTCACATATTTGTGAATAATTAATGAACGGATTGATTGACAGCAATGGTTCTTGAGGCAAAGTTGCTCAGCATTTGGAGATCTATCCAATGATATGCAAATTGTGTGGATGTGTGAAACACCACGTGATTACAGGGGCAAAAAACTCGTTAGCGCCAACTAGTGGCCGATTTCTTTCAAAATTCTTACAGACCTTTGGGACCATGAGTCAAACATGCCCAGTGAGTTTTGTTCCGATCGGCCTCTGTTAACCTTGTCTAATGAGTACTCAAAGTTCATTGGTCGATGGCGGCCATGTTTTTTGAGATACGCCAATGGCCTTATAGACCCTTATGGCACATTGGACAGAGACACTGCATACCAATTTTCAGGTTGATTGGACTGACGGTTGCAAAGTTATAGCCATTTTTCTGTTTTTCTCTATTATAGCGCCACCAAGTGGTCAAGCTCCGCAATTTTTTGGATTTGACCATAGACTGAGCGTGTACATATGTGTTCTGAGTTTGGTGATGATATGTCATTCTGTTCCAAAGTTATAGCCATTTTAGTAAAAGTGGCCCCTCCTCTTTCGAACGTTTTGGCGCCCCTTTGCGACTGTGAGTCAAAACTTCAACTTTTTTTTAATAATTATTGATCTACACTGTCCAGTGAACATTTCTGCAGTGGTTTGGTTCCGATCGGGCGAAAAACCTAGGACTAGATTGCAAAAGTAGGTTTTGGACAAATTTCAAAATGGCGGAAAAATTTGCATACCGGAAATGAAATCGGAGATAGCCATTTTATTTTGATTGAGCCAAGGATTACAATGATATAAGGCACTTGAGTCTAGGACAAACGGTCTAGGAGTTATGAGGGCTTTCGCGTTTTGATTCGCTGTAGCGCCACCTATGGGCCGATTGGGCTGATACTTTGATAAGTTCTCCCCAAATTGAGCTCTACCATCTGGCCAAGCTTGAAGTCTCTAGGCCTTACGGTTTGTTCTGCACGATCAGTTTTACGGCAGAAAAATAATAATAATAATAATAATAATAAATATAGCTGCAAGCAGCAATTACCGGGGTTCGAGCATTTAAGGCCTTTGAGGTGGTATGCACATTTGTTCAGAATGAGACGATATATCATACAGATGTAAGTGTAAGATCTAGTGTTTCTGTGAATAGATGAGCATTTTTTAACAATTTGAGGCCATTTACCATAGAAATCTTGTTTTTAAAGCCTTTTTAACTGTTATTGTGCCACCTATGCTCCGATCTCTATGAAACTTTGCATGCTTGTTAAGAATCATCTGACACATGTTTTCACCAATTTTCGTAAAGTTTTGAGTTTTTGTTTTGGTTTTATAAGCTATTGGGTATATGTGGCCACGCCGCTTTTGTAAAATTGCCCCATTACAGCTAACCGAAGGACAAAATTCAACATTTTTTGGATAATTATTGATCTATAGAGTCCAGAGAATATTACTGCAGTGGTTTGATCGAGATTGAGTGAAAACCCAGGGACTAGTTCGCAAAAGTAAGTTTTTAACATATTTGTGAATATTTAATGAACGATTTGATTGACAGCAATGGTTCTTGAGGCAAAGTTGTTCATCATGAGGAGATCTATCAAATGGTATGCATATTGTGTGGATTTGTGAAACACCACGTGATTACAGAGCCATAAAACTCGTTAGCGCCAACTAGTGGCCGATTTGTTTCAAAATTCTTACAGACCTTTAGGGCCATGAGTCGAAGATGCCCAGTGAGTTTCGTTCCGATCGGCCTCCGTTAACCTTGTCTAATAGCTGCTCAAATTTCATTGGTCGATGGCGGCCATGTTTTTTTAGATACGCCAATGTCCTCATAGACCCTTATGTCACATTGGACAGAGACACTGCATACCAATTTTCAGGTTGATTGGACTGACGGTTGCGAAATTATAGCCATTTTTATGTTTTTTCTCTATTATAGCGCCACCAAGTGGTCAAGCTCCGCAATTTTTTGGATTTGACCAAAGGCTGAGATTTTACATATATGTTCCGAGTTTGGTGATGATATGTCATTCTGTTCCAAAGTTATAGCCATTTTACTAAAAGTGGCCCCGCCTCTTTTGAAAGTTTTGGTGCCCCTTTGCGACTGTGAGTCAAAAGTTGAACTTTTTTTTGATAATTATTAATCTAGAGAGTCTGGAGAACTGTGCTGCAGTGGTTTGATCGAGATTGAGTGAATAACCTAAGACTAGTTCACAAAAGTGGGTTTTTCACATATTTCTGAATATGTAATAAACGACTTGATTGACAGCAATGGTTCTTGAGGCAAAGTTGCTCAGCATGAGGAGATCTATCATATGGTATGAAGTTCTAGTGTTTCTGTGATTATATGAGCATGTTATAGCAATTTAAGGCAATTTACTTTTGAAATTTCGTGTTTTTGAAGCCTTTTTGACTGTCATAGCGACATCTATGGTCCGATCTCCATGAAATTTTACATGCTTCTTAAGAGTCATCTGACACATGTTTTCTCCAACTTTTGTAAAGTTTTGAGTTTTTGTTTAGGTTTTATAGGCTTTTGGGTATATGTGGCCCCGCCCCTTTTCTAAATGACACCGTTATAGCTACCCAAAGGACAAAATTCAACATTTTTTTGATAATTATTGATCTAGAGAGTCCAGAGAATATTACTGCAGTGGTTTGATCGAGATTGAGCAAAAACCCTAGGACTAGTTCGCAAAAGTAGCTTTTTCACATATTTGTGAATATTTAATGATTGATTTGATTGACAGCAATGGTTCTAGAGGCAAAGTTGTTCATCATGAGGAGATCTATCAAATGATATGCATATTTTGTGGATGTGTGAAACACCACGTGATTACAGAGCCAAAAAACTTGTTAGCGCCAACTAGTGGCCGATTTGTTTCAAAATTCTTACAGACCTTTATGGCCATGAGTCGAATATGCCTAGTGAGTTTCGTTCCGATCGGCCTCTGTTAAGCTTGTCTAATAGGTGCTCAATCTTCATTGGCCGATGGCGGCCATGTTTTTTTAGATACGCCAATGTCCTCATAGACCCTTGTGGGACATTGGACAGAGACACTGCATACCAAGTTTGAGGTCGATAGGACTAACAGTTGTGTAATTATAGCTGTTTTTGTGTTTTTGCATCTCATAGCACCACCAAGTGGTCAAGCTCGGCAATTTTTTTTATTTCACCAAAGATTGAGATATTACACATGCGTACCGAGTTTGGTGAAGATACCTCATTCGGGTCATGAGTTATAGCCATTTTAGTAAAAATGGCCCTCCACCTGACAAACTTTTTGCGGCCCCTTCGCAACGATGAGTGGAAATATGACATTTTTTTGATAATTATTGATCTTCACTGTCCAGTGAACATTTCTGCACTGGTTTGGTTCCGATCGGGCGAAAAACCTAGGACTAGTTCACAATAGTAGGTTTTGGACATGATTAAAATTTGCGGGAAAACGGGGCCTCCAGGACCCCAAATCACAGGGGGGTTTTTCAATTTGTATTGACCCAAGGATTCCAAATATCTAATTTTTTTGAGTCTATGACAAGCGGTTTAGGAGTTATGAGCACTTTCGCGTTTTGGTTCACTATAGCGCCACCTATGGGCCGTGTGGGCTCATACTTTGATAGGTTCTCCCCAAATTGAGGTCTACCATCTGGCCAAGTTTGAAGTCTCTAGGACTTACGGTTTGGTCTGCACGATCAGTTTTACGGCAGAAAAATAATAATAAAAATAATAAATATAGCTGCAAGCAGCAATTACCGGGGTTCGA
>VONZ01003164.1:0-27192 GCA_012976165.1 Labeo catla | reverse complement strand
GGCAATTTACTTTTGAAATTTCGTGTTTTTGAAGCCTTTTTGACTGTCATAGCGCCAGCTATGGTCCGATCTCCATGAAATTTTACATGCTTCTTAAGAGTCATCTGACACATGTTTTCTCCAACTTTTGTAAAGTTTTGAGTTTTTGTTTAGGTTTTATAGGCTTTTGGGTATATGTGGCCACGCCCCTTTTCTAAATGACACCATTATAGCTACCCAAAGGACAAAATTCAACATTTTTTTGATAATTATTGATCTAGAGAGTCCAGAGAATATTACTGCAGTGGTTTGATCGAGATTGAGCAAAACACCTAGGACTAGTTCGCAAAAGTAGCTTTTTCACATATTTGTGAATATTTAATGATTGATTTGATTGACAGCAATGGTTCTAGAGGCAAAGTTGTTCATCATGAGGAGATCTATCAAATGATATGCATATTTTGTGGATGTGTGAACCACCACGTGATTACAGAGGCAAAAAACTTGTTAGCGCCAACTAGTGGCCGATTTGTTTCAAAATTCTTACATACCTTTATGGCCATGAGTCGAATATGCCTAGTGAGTTTCGTTCCGATCGGCCTCTGTTAAGCTTGTCTAATAGGGGCTCAAACTTCATTGGCCGATGGCGGCCATGTTTTTTGAGATACGCCAATGTCCTCATAGACCCTTGTGGGACATTGGACAGAGACACTGCATACCAAGTTTGAGGTCGATCGGACTAACAGTTGTGTAATTATAGCTGTTTTTGTGTTTTTGCATCTCATAGCGCCACCAAGTGGTCAAGCTCGGCAATTTTTTTTTATTTCACCAAAGATTGAGATATTACACATGCGTACCGAGTTTGGTGAAGATACCTCATTCGGTTCATGAGTTATAGCCATTTTAGTAAAAATGGCCCTCCACCTGACAAACTTTTTGCGGCCCCTTCGCAACGATGAGTGGAAATATGACATTTTTTTGATAATTATTGATCTTCACTGTCCAGTGAACATTTCTGCACTGGTTTGGTTCCGATCGGGCGAAAAACCTAGGACTAGTTCACAAAAGTAGGTTTTGGACATGATTAAAATTTGCGGGAAAACGGGGCCTCCAGGACCCCAAATCACAGGGGGTTTTTTCAATTTGTATTGACCCAAGGATTCCAAATATCTAATTTTTTTGAGTCTACGACAAGCGGTTTAGGAGTTATGAGCACTTTCGCGTTTTGGTTCACTATAGCGCCACCTATGGGCCGGTTGGGCTCATACTTTGATAGGTTCTCCCCAAATTGAGGTCTACCATCTGGCCAAGTTTGAAGTCTCTAGGACTTACGGTTTGGTCTGCACGATCAGTTTTACGGCAGAAAAATAATAATAAAAATAATAATAAATATAGCTGCAAGCAGCAATTATCGGGGTTCGAGCATTTTAAGGTCTTTAAGGTGGTATGCTTAGGGTCTAGGTCAACCTGGATTCATGGCTGACAGTAAAACACATCCAAAATGGAGAATATGCTCACAGAAATACACACACAGAAACTAAAAGTTTAAACTAATATATTAATACTGAATAAACATGTTTACACACACAGAGACATACATGCACACACATTTTCTTGTACAGATATTTGAAATAAATGATATGGGCCAACACTTTTACTTGCAAGTATTCTCTTTGTAACAGTTTTTGTCTTTTTCAGATTTCACTGTAATCATAATGTGGCATAATTGTAAAAAACTGATATGTCTGTATGAACAAAATTTTAAGCTTTGCCTAAATGTGATTTTAAATCTTATAACAGTGATTTTATAAGTGTTAATTGATCATCAAACCTATTAAAAACAGTTCTGTTCAGCTGAATAAGCCCATTAGTGGTCTTCTACTGACATCTAGTGGTTATTATTGCAATTTCATGCAATGTCTCATACAAACACTGAGATTTTAAACATCATAACTATTATAGTGTTATTTTTGCCCAGTCTCTCTTAAATTTTGCATATTTGTTTAGAATGAGATTATTTGGCATTTTTGTCACAGTTTTGAGACGTTGCAAGCTTTCTTTTAAAAATGTTAGGCTTTTGGGTACAGTAGATTTAAAGAACATATTTAAAGAACAGTTGGATTGACAGCAGTGGTCTTAGACAAAAAATTGTTGAGAATGAGGAGATCTATCATATGGTATGAAGATCTAGTGTTTGTGTGAAAAAATGAGCATTTGTTAGCAATTCGAGGCCAATTACAATAGAAATGTTGTGTTTTTGAAGCCTTTTTAACTGTTATAGCGACACCTATGATCCGATGCTATGGTTGCTATGGTTTTAGGATGTAGTCCAACCCAAAATATATGGCTAACACTACAGCACATCTATGATGGACAATACAATCACAAACACAGAATATGAAATAGTTAAGCTATTGTATTAAAGTTCATTAAGCATTATTACGCACACACACACACACACACACACATTTTGTTGCACATAAGAGATTTCGGTCATAAATAGTAGGTGACAAAATGCTTACTGTAAGTCTTATGTTTTTAAGAGTTTATATATCATTTTCAGGTTTCACTGTAATCATAATCTTGCATAATTGTCAAATGTAATACATCTGTATAAATGAAGTGGTAAAGTTTTACTAAATGTGATTTGAAATGATATAACATTGATTTAGTATCATCTTTGTATGAAATTAAAGCTTGAAACCATGAAAATGCACTGTTCTAGTCATTTCAGTGACCCATTAGGGGTCTTCTACTGCCATCTAGTGGTTATAGTTGCAATTTCACGTTTTAAAGAGAGATCCATTACTTTTAAGCTTTATAACTGTTACATGGCCTTTTTTGCCTAATGTCTATGAAATGTATGTTTGTTTAAAATCGTATGATGATGATTTTACTTAGGTTTGTGAAATTTTGTTTTCTTTTAGGTTTTATAGACTTTTGGGTACAGTAGCTCATGATCATCTTATTAAGTGGCCACATCCATGATGGAGAATACACTCACAAACAGAAATTAAATAGTTAAACTGTTACATTAATGTTCATTAAGCATTACTGCACACACACACACACACACACACACACACATGTTGGGTTTACATGTTTTATGGGGACATTCCATAGGCGTAATGGTTTTTATACTGTACAAACCATATTTTCTATCACCCTACACCTACCCTATACCTAAACCTAGCCCTCACAGGAGACTGTGCACACTTTTACTTTCTCAAAAAAACTCATTGTGCATGATTTATAAGCCTGTTTCCTCATGGGGACCTCACAAATGTCCCCACAAGGTCAAATTTTACTGGTATTACTATCCTTGTGGGGACATTTGGTCCCCATAACGTGATGAATACCAGGTGCACACACACACACACAAACACACACATTTTGTTGCACATAAGAGATTTGTGTATTAAATGGTAGGTGACAAAATGTTTAGTGCAAGTCTTGTTAAGATTTTATATATAATTTTCAGGTTTCACTGTAATCATAATCTTGTATTATTGTCAAATATGATATATGTGTTTAAATGAAGTGTTAAACTTTGACTAAATGTGATTTGAAATGTTATAACAGTGATTTAGTCTTTGCATGAAGTGAAATGAATGGAAAACAATCTGTGAATAGCACTGTTGTAGTCATTTCAATGAGCCATTAGTGGTCTCCTACTGCCATCTAGTGGTTATAGTTGTAATTTCATGACATTTTAAAGAGAGCATTGTTTTTAAGCTTTATAATTGTTACATTGCCTTTTTTGCCTGATGTCTTTTAAATGCAGGCTTGTTTAGAATCATATGATGATGATTTGACTTAGGTTTGTGAAATTTTCTTTTCTTTTAGGTTTTATAGACTCGGGTACAGTAGATCATGATCTTATTATTAAGTGGCTATCTAAATGGTAGGGATGTGACAAGACCAGTCGGATTTCGCGAGATCTCGTGACAGTATTCTCCCACAACATTTTGCCATGTTTACATTAGAGCTGCACTATTAATCCTTAAAATATTGAGGTGTCGATTCAAACACCCACGCGATCTTATTCCTAAATGACAACGAGTTATCTATGTCTATTAGTACTGTTTCACATCGCCAGTGTCAGTGGAGCGTGAGAAGCAGGTTTTGTCGCTGCCCATATTAATGAATCAGAAGGTCGGAGTAAATGTGAACGCAGAAAGAGCAACACAAACAGTCTTTTCAACCACATTATAATCATTATTTCTGTGTTACAGATATTTAAATAATAGAAGTACTGGGATAAAAGTTTATAGTTTGGGTATAAACACTTATTGTCTACAGTAGTGATCAAAACCCGTGTTTTGATCACTATTTTAAACACGTGTATCTATTGTAACGCTTATCCTCTTCCGCCAGGAGGTGGCGACAACTGCCCGTTTAAAAAAAAAAGTATGTCGTTGAATCATTCATTCAGGAAATTTCAATAGTCAAACAAGTCTTAATGAAGTGAGACACTGTCTCCTTTATTGAATGCTTTTTTTTTTTTTGTTTGTTTAAATGAATATATGTTTTTAAAAGACTTAAGCAATGAACAGTTTGTCAGAACCACTAGTAAATTGTTATTTTGTTTAGTTTTCTAATCTTTTTTCTCCAGAATCGTGAGAGAATCGTAATCTCCCATTTATAAAAAACAACTAGGATTGTCAATTTATCCAGAATCATGAAGCTCTTGTCTATTACTGCATATTATTAATTAAAATTGAAGTTTAATTTCATAAAGTTCAAAATGCACCTTAATTTTTTTGCATTTTGTGTTTTTCAGTTGAATAAAAGACTATTTTCCCTATATATTTCATCATTGAGGACTTCTTAAGAAAAGTTTAAAAATCTTGTCTCGTCTCGTTCTCGTGAACCCAATAGTTACACCCAATTAGTGTCTCGTCACACCCCTACTAAATGGCTAAATGGCTAAATCTAAATGCAAATGTTTAACTTTTTTTTTTTTTTTGATAAATGTTTATCTAGAGAGTCCAGGCAATTTTACTGCAGTGGTTTTATTGATTTTGAGTTAAACACCTAGAACTAGTTCCCAAAAGTAGGTTTTTTAAATAATATGAAATATTTAAAAAACAGTTGGTTTGACATTAATGGTCCAAGAGTCAAAGTTGTTCATCATTAGGAGATCTATCAAATGATATGAAGATCTAGTGTTTGTGTGAATATATGAGCATTTATTTAGTCATTTGAAGCCATTTACCATACACAGCTTGTGTTTTTGAAGCCTTTTTAACTGTTATAGCGCCACCTATGGTGCGATCTTCACGAAACTTTGCATGCTTGTTAAGAATCATCTGACACATGTTCTCACCAATTTTCGTAAAGTTTTGAGTTTTTGTTTAGGTTTGATAGGCTTTTGGGTATATGTGGCCACGCCCCTTTTGTAAATGACCCCGTTATAGCTAACCGAAGGACAAAATTCAACATTTTTTTGATAATTATTGATCTAGAGAGTTCAGAGAATATTACTGCAGTGGTTTGATCGAGATTAAGCGAAAAACCTAGGACTAGTTCGCAAAAGTAGGTTTTTAGCATATTTGTGAATATTTAATGAACGGTTTGATTGACAGCAATGGTTCTTGAGGCAAAGTTGTTCATCATGAGGAGATCTATCAAATGGTATGCATATTGTGTGGATTTGTGAAACACCACGTGATTACAGAGCCATAAAACTCGTTAGCGCCAACTAGTGGCCGATTTGTTTCAAAATTCTTACAGACCTTTAGGGCCATAAATCGAACATGCCCAGTGAGTTTCGTTCCGATCGGCCTCCGTTAACCTTGTCTAATAGGTGCTCAAACTTCATTGGTCGATGGCGGCCATGTTTTTTTAGATACGCCACTGTCCTCATAGACCCTTATGTCACATTGGACAGAGACACTGCATACCAATTTTCAGGTTGATTGGACTGACGGTTGCGAAGTTATAGCCATTTTTATGTTTTTTCTCTATTATAGCGCCACCAAGTGGTCAAGCTCCGCAATTTTTTGGATTTGACCAAAGGCTGAGATTTTACATATATGTTCCGAGTTTGGTGATGATATGTCATTCTGTTCCAAAGTTATAGCCATTTTACTAAAAGGGGCCCCGCCTCTTTTGAACGTTTTGGCGCCCCTTTGCGACTGTGAGTCAAAAGTTTAACTTTTTTTTGATAATTATTGATCTAGGGAGTCTGGAGAACTGTGCTGCAGTGATTTGATCGAGATTGAGTGAATAACCTAGGACTAGTTCGCAAAAGTAGGTTTTTCACATATTTGTGAATATGTAATAAACGACTTGATTGACAGCAGTGGTTCTTGAGGCAAAGTTGCTCAGCATGAGGAGATCTATCATATGGTATGAAGTTTTAGTGTTTCTGTGATTATATGAGCATGTTACAGCAATTTAAGGCAATTTAATTTTGAAATTTCGTGTTGTTGAAGCCTTTTTAACTGTCATAGCGCCACCTATGGTCCGATCTCCATGAAATTTTACATGCTTGTTAAGAGTCATCTGACACATGTTTTCACCAACTTTTGTAAAGTTTTGAGTTTTTGTTTAGGTTTTATAGGCTTTTGGGTATATGTGGCCACGCCCCTTTTCTAAATGACCCCGTTATAGCTACCCAAAGGACAAAATTCCACATTTTTTTGATAATTATTGATCTAGAGAGTCTGGAGAACTGCGCTGCAGTGGTTTGATCGAGACTGAGCGAAAAACCTAGGACTAGTTCGCAAAAGTAGGTTTTTCACATATTTGTGAATAATTAATGAATGATTTGATTGACAGCAATGGTTCTTGAGGCAAAGTTGCTCAGCATGTGGAGATCTATCAATTGATATGCATATTGTGTGGATGTGTGAAACACCACGTGAGTGAGGCACGTTAGAGAGGCAAAAAACTCGTTAGCGCCAACTAGTGGCCGATTTGTTTCAAAATTCTTACAGACCTTTAGGGCCATGAGTCGAATATGCCCAGTGAGTTTCGTTCCGATCAGCCTCTGTTAACCTTGTCTAATGGGTGCTCAAACTTCGTTGGCCGATGGCGGCCATGTTTTTTGAGATACGCCAATGTCCTCATAGACCCTTATGGCACATTGGACAGACACACTGCATACCAATTTTCAGGTCGATCGGACTAACGATTGCATAGTTATAGTCATTTTATTGTTTTTCAGGCTTTTAGCGCCACCAAGTGGCAGAGCTGTGCAATTTTTTTTATTTGACCAAAGATTGAGCTTGTACATAAGTGTGTCAAGTTTCGTAACGATATGCCATTTGGTTCCTGAGTTATAGCCATTTTAGTAAAAATGGTCCTCCACCTGACAAACTTTTTGGGGCCCCTTCGCAACGATGAGTCAAAATTTCAACTTTTTTTTGATAATTATTGATATTCAGTGTCCAGAGAACATTTCTGCACTGGTTTGGTTCCGATCGGGCGAAAAACCTAGGACTAGTTCGCAAAAGTAGGTTTCGGACATTCGGCCATTTTGCGGAAAAACCGGGCTTCGTACGAAAAATCTGCGCCAGTGCACTTTTGTGCGTATTGACCCAAGGATTGCAACGATGTAAATTTTTTGAGTCTACGACAAAAAATGTACGAGCTAGGGCCAAAAATGTAAAAAAAGTTAGTTTTTTGCGCTGTAGCGCCACCTTTAGGCCGATTGGGCCGGTTCTTTGCGCCTGAGTAGCGAGGAGGACTACTACCTTCTGACCAAGTTTCAGCTCTCTAGGCCTTACGGTTTGGGCTGCACGATCAGTTCTAGGGAAGAATAATAATAATAATAATAATAATAATAAAAAAAATCCTAACAATTACAATAGGGTTTCAGCGCTACGCGCTCGAACCCCTAAAAATCCTAACAATTACAATAGGGTTTCAGTGCTACGCACTCGAACCCCTAATAATAATAATAAATATAGCTGCAAGCAGCAATTACCGGGGTTCGAGCATATAAGGCCTTTTAGGTGGTATGCAAAGTTGTTCAGAATGAGAGGATATATCATGAAGATGTAAGTGTAAGATCTAGTGTTTGTGTGAATAGATGAGCATTTTTTAAGAATCTGAGGCCATTTACCATAGAAATCTTGTTTTTAAAGCCTTTTTAGCTGTTATAGCGCCACCTATGCTCCGATCTGCATGAAACTTTGCATGCTTGTTAAGAATCATCTGACATATGTTCTCACCAATTTTCGTAACATTTTGAGTTTTTGTTTTGGTTTTATAAGCTTTTGGGTATATGTGGCCACGCCCCTATTGTAAATGGCCCTATTACAGCTAACCAAAGGACAAAATTCAACATTTTTTTGATAATTATTGATCTAGAGAGTCCAGAGAATATGACTGCAGTGGTTTGATCGAGATTGAGTGAAAAACCTAGGACTAGTTCGCAAAAGTAGGTTTTTCACATATTTGTGAATAATTAATGAACGGTTTGATTGACAGCAATGGTTCTTGAGGCAAAGTTGCTCAGCATTTGGAGATCTATCCAATGATATGCATATTGTGTGGATGTGTGAAACACCACGTGATTACGGAGCCATAAAACTCGTTAGCGCCAACTAGTGGCCGATTTGTTTCAAAATTCTTACAGACCTTTAGGGCCATGAGTCAAACATGTCCAGTGAGTTTCGTTCCGATCGGCCTCCGTTAACCTTGTCTAATAGGTGCTCAAATTTCATTGGTCGATTGCGGCCATGTTTTTTGAGATACGCCAATGTCCTTATAGACCCTTATGCCGCATTGGACTAAGACACTGCATACCAATTTTCAAGTCGATCGGACCAACGATTGCATAGTTATAGTCATTTTTATGTTTTTTCAGGCTTATAGCGCCACCAAGTGGTAGAACTGTGCAATTTTTTTTGTTTGACCAAAGGCTGAGCTTTTACATATGTGTTCTGAGTTTGGTGATGATATGTCATTTTGTTCCAAAGTTATAGCCATTTTACTAAAAGTGGCCCCGCCTCTTTTGAACGTTTTGGTGCCCCTTTGCGACTGTGAGTCAAAAGTTTAACTTTCTTTTGATAATTATTGATCTAGGGAGTCTGGAGAACTGTGCTGCAGTGGTTTGATCGAGATCGAGTGAATAACCTAGGACTAGTTCGCAAAAGTTGGTTTTTCACATATTTGTGAATATGTAATAAACGACTTGATTGATATCAAAGGTTCTTGAGGCAAAGTTGCTCAGCATCAGGAGATCTATCATATGGTATGAAGTTCTAGTGTTTCTGTGATTATATGAGCATGTTATAGCAATTTAAGGCAATTTACTTTTGAAATTTCGTGTTGTTGAAGGCTTTTTAACTGTCATAGCGCCACCTATAGTCTGATCTCCATGAAATTTTACATGCTTGTTAAGAGTTATCTGCCACATGTTTTCTCCAACTTTTGTAAAGTTTTGAGTTTTTGTTTAGGTTTGATAGGCTTTTGGATATATGTGGCCACGCCCCTTTTCTAAATGACCCCGTTATAGCTACCCAAAGGACAAAATTCCACATTTTTTTGATAATTATTGATCTAGAGAGTCTGGAGAACTGTGCTGCAGTGGTTTGATCGAAATTGAGCGAAAAACCTAGGACTAGTTCGCAAAAGTAGGTTTTTCACATATTTGTGAATAATTAGTGAACGGTTTGATTGACAGCAATGGTTCTTGAGGCAAAGTTGCTCAGCATGTGGAGATCTATCAAATGATATGCATATTTTGTGGATGTGTGAAACGCCACGCGAGTGAGGCATGTTACAGAGGCAAAAAACTCGTTAGCGCCAACTAGTGGCCGATTTCTTTCAAAATTCTTACAGACCTTTAGGGCCATGAGTCGAACATGCCCAGTGAGTTTCGTTCCGATTGACCTTCGTTAACCTTGTCTAATGGGTGCTCAAAATTCATTGGCCGATGGCGGCCATGTTTTTTGAGATACGCCAATGTCCTCATAGACCCTTATGACACATTGGACAGAGACACTCCATACCAATTTTCAGGTCGATCAGACTAACGATTGCATAGTTATTGCATCTTTATGTTTTTTCAGGCTTATAGCGCCATCAAGTGGCAGAGCTGTGCAATTTTTTTTATTTGACCAAAGATTAAGCTTATACACATGTGTACCGAGTTTGGTGAAGATATCTCATTTGGTTCATGAGTTATAGCCATTTTAGTAAAAATGGTCCTCCACCTGACAAACTTTTTGGGGCCCCTTCGCAACGATGAGTCAAAATTTCAACTTTTTTTTGATAATTATTGATATTCAGTGTCCAGAGAACATTTCTGCACTGGTTTGGTTCCGATCGGGCGAAAAACCTAGGACTAGTTCGCAAAAGTAGGTTTCGGACATTCGGCCATTTTGCGGAAAAACCGGGCTTCGTACGAAAAATCTGCGCCAGTGCACTTTTGTGCGTATTGACCCAAGGATCGCAACGATGTAAAGTTTTTGAGTCTACGACAAAAAATGTACGAGCTAGGGCCAAAAATGTAAAAAAAGTTAGTTTTTTGCGCTGTAGCGCCACCTTTAGGCCGATTGGGCCGGTTCTTTGCGCCTGAGTAGCGAGGGTGACTACTACCTTCTGACCAAGTTTCAGCTCTCTAGGCCTTACGGTTTGGGCTGCACGATCAGTTCTAGGGAAGAATAATAATAATAATAATAATAAATATAGCTGCAAGCAGCAATTACCGGGGTTCGAGCATTTAAGGCCTTTGAGGTGGTATGCAAAGTCGTTCAAAATTTGGAGATTTGTCATATGACATAAAGATCTAGTGTTTGTGTGAATATATGAGCATTTTTTTTAACAATTTGAGACCATTTACCATAGAAATCCTGTCTTTTTGAGGCTTATAGCGCCACCTATGGTCTGATCTCCATGAAACTTTTCATGATCGTTAAGAGTCATCTGACACATGTTCTCACCAATTTTCATAACATTTTGAGTTTTCGTTTAGGTTTTATAGGCTTTTGGGTATATGTGGCCAGACCCCTTTTGAAAATGACCCTGTTATAGCTAACCGAAGGCCAAAATTCAACATTTTTTTGATAATTATTGATCTAGAGAGTCCAGAGAATTGTGCTGCCATGCTTTGATTGAGACTGAGTGAAAAACCTAGGACTAGTTCCCAAAAGTAGGTTTTTAACATAATTGTGAATATTTAATGAACGATTTGATTGACAGCAATGGTTCTTGAGGCAAAGTTGTTCAGCATGAGGAGATCTATCAAATGATATGAAGATTTAGTGTTTGTGTGAATATATGAGCATTTATTTAGCTATTTGATACCATTTATCATACACAGCTTGTGTATTTGAAGCCTTTTTAAATGTTATAGCGCCACCTATGGTCCGATCTGCACGAAACTTTGCATGCTTATTAAGAGTCACCTGTCACATGTTCTCACCAATTTTTGTAAAGTTTTGAGTTTTCGTTTAGGTTTTATAGGCTTTTGGGTATATGTGGCCACGCCCCTTTTGTAAATGACCCCGTTATAGCTAACCAAAGGACAAAATTCCACATTTTTTTGATAATTATTGATGTAGAGAGTCCAGAGAATATGACTGCAGTGGTTTCATCGAGATTGAGTGAAAAACCTAGGACTAGTTCGCAAAAGTAGGTTTTTAACATATTTGTGAATAATTAATGAACCATTTGATTGACAGCAATGGTTCTTGAGGCAAAGTTGTTCATCATGAGGAGATCTATGAAATGATATGCATATCGTGTGGATGTGTGAAACACCACGTGATTACAGAGCCATAAAACTCGTTAGCGCCAACTAGTGGCCGATTTGTTTCAAAATTCTTACAGACATTTAGGGCCACGAGTCGAACGTGCCCATCGAGTTTTGTTCCGATCGAGCTCCGTTAACCTTGTCTAATTAGTGCTCAAACTTCATTGGCCGATGGCGGCCATGTTTTTTGAGATACGCAAATGTCCTCATAGACACTTGTGCCCCTTTGGTCCAAGAGACTGCATTCCAATTTTCAAGTCAATCGGACTAACGGCGGTGTATTTATAGCCAATAATATGTTTTTCAGTTTTATAGCGCCACCGAGTGGTCAAGCTCCGCAATTTTTTTGATTTGACCAAAGATTAAGCTTATACATATGTGTACCAAGTTTGGTGAAGATATCTCATTCCTTTCAAAAGTTATAGTCATTTTAGTAAAAGTGGCCCCGTCAATTTGGAACGTTTTGGTGGCCCTTTGTGACCGTGAGTGAAAAGTTCAACTTTTTTTTGATAATTATTGATATTCAGTGTCCAGAGAATATTTCTGCACTGGTTTGGTTCCGATTGGGTGAAAAACCTAGGACTAGTTCGCAAAAGTAGGTTTCGGATTCATGTCCATTTTTCGGGGTCAACCGTGCGTCGCAGCTCAAAAATTTTGCACTCCACTTTTGTTCGGGCTGACCCAAGGAACGCAACGATGTAAAGTTTTTGAGTCTATGACAAACGGTTTACGAGCTTAGGCCAATAAACTGATAAATTTTAGTTTTTTGCGCTGTAGCGCCACCTTTAGGCCGATTAGGCTCAGTCTTTGTCAGAATGTCCCCACAGGGAGCTCTACCTTCTGGCCAAGTTTCAAGTCTCTAGGCCTTACGGTTTGGGCTGCCCATTCAGTTTTAGGGAAAAAAAAAAATTATCCTATCAATTACAAATAGATAATATAGCTGCAAGCAGCAATTACCGGGGTTCGAGCATTAAGGCCTTTTAGGTGGTATGCAAAGTTGTTCAGAATGAGGGGATATATCATACAGATGTAAGTGTAAGATCTAGTGTTTGTGTGAATAGATGAGCATTTTTTAACAATTTGAGGCCATTTACCATAGAAATCTTGTTTTTAAAGCCTTTTTAGCTGTTATAGCGCCACCTATGCTCCGATCTCCATGAAACTTTGCATGCTTGTTAAGAATCATCTGACACATATTTTCACCAATTTTTGTAAAGTTTTGAGTTTTCGTTTTGGTTTTATAGGCTTTTGGGTATATGTGGCCACACCCCTTTTGTAAATTAACCCAGTTATAGCTAACCAAAGGAAAAAAATCAACATTTTTTTGATAATTATTGATCTAGAGAGTCCAGAGAATATTACTGCAGTGGTTTGATCGAGATTGAGCAAAAAACCTAGGACTAGTTCGCAAAAGTAGGTTTTTCACATATTTGTGAATAATTAATGAACGATTTGATTGACAGCAATGGTTCTTGAGGCAAAGTTGTTCATCATGAGGAGATCTATCAAATGGTATGCATATTGTGTGGATGTGTGAAACACCACGTGATTACAGAGCCATAGAATTCGTTAGCGCCAACTAGTGGCCGATTTCTTTCAAAATTCTTACAGACCTTTAGGGCCATGAGTTGAACATGCCCACTGAGTTTTGTTCCGATCGACCTCCGTTAACCTTGTCAAATAGGTGCTCAAATTTCATTGGCCAATGGCGGCCATGTTTTTTGAGATACGCCAATGTCCTCATATACACTTGTGCCCCTTTAGTCCAAGAGACTGCATACCAATTTTCAAGTCAATCGGACTAACGGCGGTGTATTTATAGCCAATAATATGTTTTTTCAGGCTTATAGCGCCACCAAGTGGCAGAGCTGTGCAATTTTTTTTATTTGACCAAAGATTGAGCTTATGCACATGTGTACCGAGTTTGGTGTAGATATCTCATTCCATTCAAAAGTTATAGCCAAATGTAAGAATTTGGTAATGTTAGCATAGAACGTTTTGGCATTCCTATTCGACCGTGAGTCAAAATTTCAACTTTTTTTTGATAATTATTGATATTCACTGTCCAGAGAACATTTCTGCACTGGTTTGGTTCCAATCGGGCGAAAAACCTAGGACTAGTTCGCAAAAGTAGGTTTCGGATATAACACCATTTTGCGGAAAAACGGTACGTCCTAGAGCAACAAACACCGCAGAGCAATTTTGTGCGTATTGACCCATGGATTGCAACGATGTAAAGTTTTTCAGTCTACGACAAAAATTGTACGAGCTATGGCCAAAAATGTCAAAAATTTTAGTTTTTTGCGTTGTAGCGCCACCTTTAGGCCGATTAGGCTCAGTCTTTGTCAGAATGTCCCCACAGGGAGCTCTACCTTCTGGCCAAGTTTCAAGTCTCTAGGCCTTACGGTTTGGGCTGCCCATTCAGTTTTAGGGGAAAAAAAAATTATCCTAACAAATACAAATAGATAATATAGCTGCAAGCAGCAATTACCGGGGTTCGAGCATTTAAGGCCTTTGAGGTGGTATGCAAATTTGTTCAGAATGAGGTGATATATCATACAGACAGAAGTGTAAGATCTAGTGTTTGTGTGAATAGATGAGCATTTTTTAACAATTTGAGGCCATTTACCATAGAAATCTTGTTTTTAAAGCCTTTTTAACTGTTATAGCGCCACCTATGCTCCGATCTCCATGAAACTTTGCATGCTTGTTAAGAATCATCTGACACATGATTGCTCCAATTTTCATAACGTTTTGAGTTTTTGTTTAGGTTTTATAGGCTTTTGGATATATGTGGCCACTCCCCTTTTGTAAATGACCCCGTTATAGCTAACCAAAGGACAAAATTCAACATGTTTTTGATAATTATTGATCTAGAGAGTCCAGAGAACATTACTGCAGTGGTTTGATCGAGATTGAGTGAAAAACCTAGGACTAGTTCGCAAAAGTAGGGTTTTCACATATTTGTGAATAATTAATGAACGGTTTGATTGACAGCAATGGTTCTTGAGGCAAAGTTGTTCATCATGAGGAGATCTATCAAGTGATATGCATATTGTGTGGATGTGTGAAACACCACGTGATTACAGAGGCAAGAAATTCGTTAGCGCCAACTAGTGGCCGATTTCTTTTAAAGTTCTTACAGACCTTTAGGACCATGAGTCGAACATGCCCAGTGAGTTTTGTTCCGATCGGCCTCAGTTAACCTTGTCTAATAGGTGCTCAAAATTCATAGGTCGATGGCGGCCATGTTTTTTGAGATACGCCAATGTTCTCATAGACCCTTATGGCACATTGGACAGAGACACTGCATACCATTTTTCAGGTTGATTGGACTGACGGTTGCGACGTTATAGCCATTTTTATATTTTTTCTCTATTATAGCGCCCCCAAGTGGTCAAGCTCCGCAATTTTTTGGATTTGACCAAAGGCTGAGCTTTTACATAAGTGTTCTGAGTTTGGTGATGATATGTCATTCTGTTCCAAAGTTATAGCCTTTTTACTAAAAGTGGCCCCGCCTCTTTTGAACGTTTTGGCGCCCCTTTGCGACTGTGAGTCAAAAGTTTAACTTTTTTTTCATAATTATTGATCTAGGGAGTCTGGAGAACTGTGCTGCAGTGGTTTGATCGAGATCGAGTGAATAACCTAGGACTAGTTCGCAAAAGTGGGTTTTTCACATATTTGTGAATATGTAATAAACGACTTGATTGACAGCAATGGTTCTTGAGGCAAAGTTGCTCAGCATGAGCAGATCTATCATATGGTATGAAGTTCTAGTGTTTCTGTGATTATATGAGCATGTTATAGCAATTTAAGGCAATTTACTTTTGAAATTTCGTGTTGTTGAAGCCTTTTTAACTGTCATAGCGCCACCTATGGTCCCATCTCCATGAAATTTTACATGCTTGTTAAGAGTCATCTGACACATGTTTTCTCCAACTTTTGTAAAGTTTTGAGTTTTTGTTTAGGTTTGATAGGCTTTTGGGTATATGTGGCCACGCCCCTTTTCTAAATGACCCCGTTATAGCTACCCAAAGGACAAAATTCCACATTTTTTTGATAATTATTGATCTAGAGAGTCTGGAGAACTGCGCTGCAGTGGTTTGATCGAGATTGAGCGAAAAACCTAGGACTAGTTCGCAAAAGTAGGTTTTTCACATATTTGTGAATAATTATTGAATGATTTGATTGACAGCAATGGTTCTTGAGGCAAAGTTGCTCAGCATGTGGAGATCTATCAAATGATATGCATATTGTGTGGATGTGTGAAACGCCACGCGAGTGAGGCATGTTAGAGAGGCAAAAAAGTCGTTAGCGCCAACTAGTGGCCGATTTCTTTCAAAATTCTTACAGACCTTTAGGGCCATGAGTCGAACATGCCCAGTGAGTTTCGTTCCGATTGACCTTCGTTAACCTTGTCTAATGGGTGCTCAAACTTCATTGGCCGATGGCAGCCATGTTTTTTGAGATACGCCAATGTCCTCATAGACCCTTATGGCACATTGGACAGAGACACTGCATACCAATTTTCAGGTCGATCGGACTAACGATTGCATAGTTATAGTCATTTTATTGTTTTTCAGGCTTTTAGCGCCACCAAGTGGCAGAGCTGTGCAATTTTTTTTATTTGACCAAAGATTGAGCTTGTACATAAGTGTGTCAAGTTTCGTAACGATATGCCATTTGGTTCCTGAGTTATAGCCATTTTAGTAAAAATGGTCCTCCACCTGACAAACTTTTTGGGGCCCCTTCGCAACGATGAGTCAAAATTTCAACTTTTTTTTGATAATTATTGATATTCAGTGTCCAGAGAACATTTCTGCACTGGTTTGGTTCCGATCGGGCGAAAAACCTAGGACTAGTTCGCAAAAGTAGGTTTCGGACATTCGGCCATTTTGCGGAAAAACCGGGCTTCGTACGAAAAATCTGCGCCAGTGCACTTTTGTGCGTATTGACCCAAGGATTGCAACGATGTAAATTTTTTGAGTCTACGACAAAAAATGTACGAGCTAGGGCCAAAAATGTAAAAAAAGTTAGTTTTTTGCGCTGTAGCGCCACCTTTAGGCCGATTGGGCCGGTTCTTTGCGCCTGAGTAGCGAGGAGGACTACTACCTTCTGACCAAGTTTCAGCTCTCTAGGCCTTACGGTTTGGGCTGCACGATCAGTTCTAGGGAAGAATAATAATAATAATAATAATAAAAAAAATCCTAACAATTACAATAGGGTTTCAGCGCTACGCGCTCGAACCCCTAAATATAGCTGCAAGCAGCAATTATCGGGGTTCGAGCATTTTAAGGTCTTTAAGGTGGTATGCTTAGGGTCTAGGCCAACCTGGATTCATGGCTGACAGTAAAACACATCCAAAATGGAGAACATGCTCACAGAAATACACACACAGAAACGAAAAGTTTAAACTAATATATTAATACTCAATAAACATGTTTACACACACACAGACATACATGCACACACATTTTCTTGTACAGATATTTGAAATAAATGATATGGGCCAACACTTTTACTTGCAAGTATTCTCTTTGTAACGGTTTGCGTCTTTTTCAGATTTCACTGTAATCATAATGTGGCATAATTGTCAAATGTAATACATCTGTATAAATGAAGTGGTAAAGTTTTACTAAATGTGATTTGAAATGATATAACATTGATTTAGTATCATCTTTGTATGAAATTAAAGCTTGAAACCATGAAAATGCACTGTTCTAGTCATTTCAGTGACCCATTAGTGGTCTTCTACTGCCATCTAGTGGTTATAGTTGCAATTTCACGTTTTAAAGAGAGATCCATTACTTTTAAGCTTTATAACTGTTACATGGCCTTTTTTGCCTAATGTCTATGAAATGTATGTTTGCTTAAAATCGTATGATGATGATTTTACTTAGGTTTGTGAAATTTTGTTTTCTTTTAGGTTTTATAGACTTTTGGGTACAGTAGCTCATGATCATCTTATTAAGTGGCCACATCCATGATGGAGAATACACTCACAAACAGAAATTAAATAGTTAAACTGTTATATTAATGTTCATTAAGCATTACTGCACACACACACACACACACACACAAACACACACATTTTTTTGCACATAAGAGATTTGTGTATTAAATGGTAGGTGACAAAATGTTTAGTGCAAGTCTTTTTTTAAGATTTTATATATAATTTTCAGGTTTCACTGTAATCATAATCTTGTATTATTGTCAAATATGATATATGTGTTTAAATGAAGTGTTAAACTTTGACTAAATGTGATTTGAAATGTTATAACAGTGATTTAGTCTTTGCATGAAGTGAAATGAATGGAAAACAATCTGTGAATAGCACTGTTGTAGTCATTTCAATGAGCCATTAGTGGTCTTCTACTGCCATCTAGTGGTTATAGTTGTAATTTCATGACATTTTAAAGAGAGCATTGTTTTTAAGCTTTATAATTGTTACATTGCCTTTTTTTGCCTGATGTCTTTAAAATGCAGGCTTGTTTAGAATCATATGATGATGATTTGACTTAGGTTTGTGAAATTTTCTTTTCTTTTAGGTTTTATAGACTTGGGTACAGTAGATCATGATCTCATTATTAAGTGGCTATCTAAATGGTAGGTATGTGACAAGACCAGTCGGATTTCGCGAGATCTTGTGACAGTATCCTCCCACAACATTTTGCCATGTTTACATTAGAGCTGCACTATTAATCCTTAAAATATTGAGGTGTCGATTCAAACACCCACGCGATCTTATTCCTAAATGACAACGAGTTATCTATGTCTATTAGGACTGTTTCACATCGCCAGTGTCAGTGGAGCGTGAGAAGCAGGTTTTGTCGCTGCCCATATTAATGAATCAGAAGGTCGGAGTAAATGTGAACGCAGAAAGAGCAACACAAACAGTCTTTTCAACCACATTATAATCATTATTTCTGTGTTACAGATATTTAAATAATAGAAGTACTGGGATAAAAGTTTATAGTTTGGGTATAAACACTTATTGTCTACAGTAGCGATCAAAACCAAAGTATTTTAACACGTGTATCTATTGCAACGCTTATCCTCTTCCGCCAGGAGGTGGCGACAACTGCCCGTTTAAAAAAAAAAAGTATGTCATTAAATCATTCATTCAGGAGATTTCAATAGTCAAACAAGTCTTAATAAAGTGAGACACTGTCCCCTTTATTGAATGTTTTTTTTTTTTTATTTTGTTTAAATGAATATATGTTTTTAAAAGACTTAAGCAATGAACAGTTTGTCATTTGCCATTTACCATACACAGCTTGTGTTTTTGAAGCCTTTTTAACTGTTATAGCGCCACCTATGGTCCAATCTTCACGAACCTTTGCATGCTTGTTAAGAATCATCTGACACATGCTCTCACCAATTTTCGTAAAGTTTTGAGTTTTTGATTAGGTTTGATAGGCTTTTGGGTATATGTGGCCATGCCCCTTTTGTAAATGACCCCGTTATAGCTAACCAAAGGACAAAATTCAACATTTTTTGGATAATTATTGATCTAGAGAGTCCAGAGAATATTACTGCAGTGGTTTGATCGAGATTAAGCGAAAAACCTAGGACTAGTTCGCAAAAGTAGGTTTTTAACATATTTGTGAATGATTAATGAACGACTTGAATGACAGCAATGGTTCTTGAGGCAAAGTTGTTCATTATGAGGAGATCTATCAGATGATATTAAGATCTAGTGTTTATGTGAATATACTAGCATTTATTTTTCCATTTGAAGCCAATTACCATACACAGCTTGTGTTTTTGAAGCCTTTTTAACTGTTATAGCGCCACCTATGTTCCGATCTTCACGAAACTTTGCATGCTTGTTAAGAGTCATATGACACATGTTCTCACCAATTTTTGTAAAGTTTTGAGTTTTTGTTTAGGTTTTATAGGCTTTTGGACATATGTGGCCACGCCCCTTTTCTAAATGACCCCGTTACAGCTAACCAAAAGACAAAATTCAACATTTTTTTGATAATTATTGATCTAGAGAGTCTGGAGAATATTACTGCAGTGGTTTGATCGAGATTGAGCAAAAAACCTAGGACTAGTTCGCAAAAGTAGGTTTTTTACATATTTATGAATATTTAATGAACGATTTGATTGACAACAATGGTTCTTGAGGCAAAGTTGTTTATCATGAGGAGATCTATCAAATGATATGCATATTGTGTGGATGTGTGAAACACCACGTGATTACAGAGCCATAAAACTTATTAGCGCCAACTAGTGGCCGATTTGTTTCAAAATTCTTACAGACCTTTAGGGCCATGAGTCAAACATGCCCAGTGAGTTTCGTTCCGATCGGCCTCCGTTAACCTTGTCTAATAGGTGCTCAAACTTCGTTGGACGATGGCGGCCATGTTTTTTGAGATACGCAAATGTTCTCATAGACCCTTATGGCACATTGGACAGAGACACTGCATACCAATTTTCAGTTTGATTGGACTGACGGTTGCGAAGTTATAGCCATTTTTATGTTTTTTCTCTATTATAGCGCCACCAAGTGGTCAAGCTCCGCAATTTTTTGGATTTGACCAAAGGCTGAGCTTTTACATATGTGTTCTGAGTTTGGCGATGATATGTCATTCTGTTCCAAAGTTATAACCATTTTACTAAAAGTGGCCCCGCCTCTTGTGAACGTTTTGGCGCCCCTTTGCGACTGTGAGTCAAAAGTTTAACTTTTTTTTGATAATTATTGATCTAGGGAGTCTGGAGAACTGTGCTGCAGTGGTTTGATCGAGATTGAGTGAATAACCTAGGACTAGTTTGCAAAAGTAGGTTTTTCACATATTTGTGAATATGTAATAAACGACTTGATTGACAGCAATGGTTCTTGAGGCAAAGTTGCTCAGCATGAGGAGATCTATCATATGGTATGAAGATCTTGTGTTTCTGTGATTATATGAGCATGTTATAGTAATTTAAGGCTATTTATTTTTGAAATTTTGTGTTTTTGAAGCCTTTTTAAATGTCATAGCGCCACCTATGGTCCGATCTCCAGAAAATTTTACATGCTTGTTAAGAGTCATGTGACACATGTTTTCCCCAACTTTTGTAAAGTTTTGAGTTTTTGTTTAGGTTTTATAGGCTTTTGGGTGTATGTGGCCACGCCCCTTTTCTAAATGCCCCCGTTATAGCTACCCAAAGCACAAAATTCAACATTTTTTTGATAATTATTGATCTAGAGAGTCTGGAGAACTGCGCTGCAGTGGTTTGATCGAGATTGAGCGAAAAACCTAGGACTAGTTCGCAAAAGTAGGTTTTTCACATATTTGTGAATAATTAATGAATGATTTGATTGACAGCAATGGTTCTTGAGGCAAAGTTGCTCAGCATGTGGAGATCTATCAAATGATATGCATATTGTGTGGATGTGTGAAACACCACGTGAGTGAGGCACGTTACAGAGGCAAAAAACTCGTTAGCGCCAACTAGTGGCCGATTTCTTTCAAAATTCTTACAGACCTTTAGGGCCATGAGTCGAATATGCCCAGTGAGTTTCGTTCCGATCGGCCTCCGTTAACCTTGTCTAATGGGTGCTCAAACTTCATTGGCCGATGGCGGCCATGTTTTTTGAGATACGCCAATGTCCTCATAGACCCTTATGTCACATTGGACAGAGACACTGCATACCAATTTTCAGGTCGATCGGACTAACAATTGCATAGTTATAGTCATTTTTATGTTTTTTCAGGCTTATAGCGCCACCAAGTGGCAGAGCTGTGCAATTTTTTTTATTTGACCAAAGATTGAGCTCATACACATGAGTACCGAGTTTGGTGAAGAGATCTCATTTGGTTCATGAGTTATAGCCATTTTAGTAAAAATGGCCCCCCACCTGACAAAGTTTTTGAGGCCCTTTCGCAACGATGAGTCGAAATTTCAACTTTTTTTGATAATTATTGATATTCACTGTCCAGTGAACATTTCTGCACTGGTTTGGTTCCGATCGGGCGAAAAACCTAGGACTAGTTCGCAAAATTAGGTTTTGAATTCACGTCCATTTTTCGGGGTCAACCGTGCGTCGCAGCTCAAAAATTTCACACTCCACTTTCGTTCGGGCTGACCCAAGGAACGCAAAGATGTAAAGTTTTTGAGTCTACGACAAACGGTTTACGAGCTTAGGCCAATAAACTGATAAATTTTAGTTTTTTGTGCTGTAGCGCCACCTTTAGGCCGATTAGGCTCAGTCTTTGTCAGAATGTCCCCACAGGGAGCTCTACCTTCTGGCCAAGTTTCAAGTCTCTAGGCCTTACGGTTTGGGCTGCCCATTCAGTTTTAGGGGGAAAAAAAATTATCCTATCAATTACAAATAGATAATATAGCTGCAAGCAGCAATTACCGGGGTTCGAGCATATAAGGCCTTTGAGGTTGTATGCAAAGTTGTTCAGAATGAGACGATATATCATACAGATGTAAGTTTAAGATCTAGCGTTTGTGTGAATAGATGAGCATTTTTTAACAACTTGAGGCCATTTACCATAGAAATCTTGTTTTTAAAGCCTTTTTAACTGTTATAGCGTCACCTATGCTCCGATCTCCATGAAACTTTGCATGCTTGTTAAGAATCATCTGACACATGTTTTCACCAATTTTCATAAAGTTTTGAGTTTTTGTTTTGGTTTTATAAGCTATTGGGTACATGTGGCAATGCCCCTTTTGTAAAATTGCCCCATTACAGCTAACTGAAGGACAAAATTCAACATTTTTTTGATAATTATTGATCTAGAGAGTCCAGAGAATATTGCTGCAGTGGTTTGATCGAGATTGAGTGAAAAACCTAGGACTAGTTCGCAAAAGTAGGTTTTTAACATTTTTGTGAATATTTAATGAACGATTTGACTGACAGCAATGGTTCTTGAGGCAAAGTTGTTCATCATGAGGAGCTCTATCAAATGATATGCATATTTTGTGGATTTGTGAAACACCACGTGATTACAGAGCCATAAAACTCGTTAGCGCCAACTAGTAGCCGATTTGTTTCAAAATTCTTACAGACCTTTAGGGCCACGAGTCGAACATGCCCATTGAGTTTCGTTCCGATCGGCCTCCGCCAACCTTGTCTAATGGGTGCTCAAACTTCATTGGTCGATTGCGGCCATGTTTTTTGAGATACGCCAATGTCCTTATAGACCCTTATGGCACATTGGACAGAGGCACAGCGTACCAATTTTCAGGTTGATTGGACTGATGGTTGCGAAGTTATAGCCATTTTTATGTTTTTTCTCTATTATAGCGCCACCAAGTGGTCAAGCTCCGCAATTTTTTGGATTTGACCAAAGACTGAGCTTTTACATATGTGTTCTGAGTTTGGTGATGATATGTCATTCTGTTCCAAAGTTATATCCATTTTAGTGAAAGTGGCCCCGCCTCTTTTGAACGTTTTGGCGCCCCTTTACGACTGTGAGTCAAAAGTTTAACTTTTTTTTTATAATTATTGATCTAGGGAGTCTGGAGAACTGTGCTGCAGTGGTTTGATCGAGATCGAGTGCATAACCTAGGACTAGTTCGCAAAAGTGGGTTTTTCACGTATTTGTGAATATGTAATAAACGACTTGATTGACAGCAATGGTTCTTGAGGCAAAGTTGCTCAGCATGAGGAGATCTATCAAATGGTATGAAGATCTTGTGTTTCTGTGATTATATGAGCATGTTATAGCAATTTAAGGCAATTTACTTTTGAAATTTTGTGTTTTTGAAGCCTTTTTAACTGTCATAGCGCCACCTATGGTCCGATCTCCATAAAATTTTACATGCTTGTTAAGAATCATCTGACACATGTTTTCTCCAACTTTTGTAAAGTTTTGACTTTTTGTTTAGGTTTTATAGGCTTTTGGGTATATGTGGCCACGCCCCTTTTCTAAATGACCCCGTTATAGCTACCCAAAGTACAAAATTCCACATTTTTTTGATAATTATTGATCTAGAGAGTCTGGAGAACTGCGCTGCAGTGGTTTGATCGAGATTGAGCGAAAAACCTAGGACTAGTTCGCAAAAGTAGGTTTTTCACATATTTGTGAATAATTAGTGAACGGTTTGATTGACAGCAATGGTTCTTGAGGCAAAGTTGCTCAGCATGTGGAGATCTATCAAATGATATGCATATTGTGTGGATGTGTGAAACGCCACGTGAGTGAGGCACGTTACAGAGGCAAAAAACTCGTTAGCGCCAACTGGTGGCCGATTTGTTTCAAAATTCTTACAGACCTTTAGGGCCATGAGTCGAACATGCCCAGTGAGTTTCGTTCCGATTGACCTTTGTTAACCTTGTCTAATGGGTGCTCAAAATTCATTTGCCAATGGCGGCCATGTTTTTTGAGATACGCCAATATCCTTATAGACCCTTATGGCACATTGGACAGAGACACTGCATACCAATTTTCAGGTTGATTGGACTGACCGTTGCGAAGTTATAGTCAATTTATGTTTTTTCAGGCTTATAGCGCCATCAAGTGGCAGAGCTGTGCAATTTTTTTTATTTGACCAAAGATTAAGCGTATACACATGTGTACCGAGTTTGGTGAAGATATCTCATTTGGTTCATGAGTTATAGCCATTTTAGTAAAAATGGTCCTCCACCTGACAAACTTTTTGGGGCCCCTTCGCAACGATGAGTCAAAATTTCAACTTTTTTTTGATAATTATTGATATTCAGTGTCCAGAGAACATTTCTGCACTGGTTTGGTTCCGATCGGGCGAAAAACCTAGGACTAGTTAGCAAAAGTAGGTTTCGGACATTCGGCCATTTTGCGGAAAAACCGGGCTTCGTACGAAAAATCTGCGCCAGTGCACTTTTGTGCGTATTGACCCAAGGATCGCAGCGATGTAAAGTTTTTGAGTCTACGACAAAAATGTACGAGCTAGGGCCAAAAATGTAAAAAAAGTTAGTTTTTTGCGCTGTAGCGCCACCTTTAGGCCGATTGGGCCGGTTCTTTGCGCCTGAGTAGCGAGGAGGACTACTACCTTCTGACCAAGTTTCAGCTCTCTAGGCCTTACGGTTTGGGCTGCACGATCAGTTCTAGGGAATAATAATAATAATAATAATAATAATAATAATAAATATAGCTGCAAGCAGCAATTACCGGGGTTCGAGCATTTAAGGCCTTTGAGGTGGTATGCAAAGTTGTTCAGAATGAGGGGATATATCATACAGATGTAAGTGTAAGATGTAGTGTTTGTGTGAATAGATGAGCATTTTTTAACAATTTGAAGCCATTTACCATAGAAATCTTGTTTTTAAAGCCTTTTTAACTGTTATTGCGCCACCTATGCTCCGATCTCCATGAAACTTTGCATGCTTCTTAAGAGTCATCTGACACATGTTTTCTCCAATTTTCGTAAAGTTTTAAGTTTTCGTTTTGGTTTTATAAGCTTTTGGGTATATGTGGCCAAGCCCCTATTGTAAATGGCCCCATTACAGCTAACCGAAGGACAAAATTCAACATTTTTTTGATAATTATTGATCTAGAGAGTCCAGAGAAGATGACTGCAGTGGTTTGATCGAGATTGAGCGAAAAACCTAGGACTAGTTCGCAAAAGTAGGGTTTTGACATATTATTGAATAATTAATGAACGGTTTGATTGACAGCAATGGTTCTTGAGGCAAAGTTGTTCATCATGAGGAGATCTATCAAATGATATGCATATTATGTGGATTTGTGAAACCACCACGTGATTACAGAGCCATAAAACTCGTTAGCGCCAACTAGTGGCCGATTTGTTTCAAAATTCTTACAGACCTTTAGGACCATGAGTCGAACATGCCCAGTGAGTTTCGTTCCTATCGGCCTCCGTTAACCTTGTCTAATAGGTGCTCAAAATTCATAGGTCGATGGCGGCCATGTTTTTTGAGATACGCAAATGTTCTCATAGACCCTTATGGCACATTGGACAGAGGCACAGCATACCAATTTTCAGGTTGATTGGACTGACGGTTGCGAAGTTATAGCCATTTTTATGTTTTTTCTCTATTATAGCGCCACCAAGTGGTCAAGCTCCGCAATTTTTTTGATTTCACCAAAGACTGAGCTTTTATATATATGTTCTGAGTTTGGTGATGATATGTCATTCTGTTCCAAAGTTATAGCCATTTTAGTGAAAGTGGCCCCGCCTCTTTCGAAAGTTTTGGCGCCCCTTTGCGACCGTGAGTCAAAAGTTTAACTTCTTTTTGATAATTATTAATCTAGGGAGTCTGGAGAACTGTGCTGCAGTGGTTTGATCGAGATCGAGTGAATAACCTAGGACTAGTTCGCAAAAGTAGGGTTTTCACATATTTGTGAATATGTAATAAACGACTTGATTGACAGCAAAGGTTCTTGAGGCAAAGTTGCTCAGCATGAGGAGATCTATCATATGGTATGAAGTTGTAGTGTTTCTGTGATTATATGAGCATGTTATAGCAATTTAAGGCAATTTACTTTTGAAATTTCGTGTTTTTGAAGCCTTTTTGACTGTCATAGCGCCATCTATGGTCCGATCTCCATGAAATTTTACATGCTTCTTAAGAGTCATCTGACACATGTTTTCTCCAACTTTTGTAAAGTTTTGAGTTTTTGTTTAGGTTTTATAGGCTTTTGGGTATATGTGGCCACGCCCCTTTTCTAAATGACACCGTTATAGCTACCCAAAGGACAAAATTCAACATTTTTTTGATAATTATTGATCTAGAGAGTCCAGAGAATATTACTGCAGTGGTTGGATCGAGATTGAGCAAAAAACCTAGGACTAGTTCGCAAAAGTAGCTTTTTCACATATTTGTGAATATTTAATGATTGATTTGATTGACAGCAATGGTTCTAGAGCCAAAGTTGTTCATCATGAGGAGATCTATCAAATGATATGCATATTTTGTGGATGTGTGAAACACCACGTGATTACAGAGGCAAAAAACTTGTTAGCGCCAACTAGTGGCCGATTTGTTTCAAAATTCTTACATACCTTTATGGCCATGAGTCGAATATGCCTAGTGAGTTTCGTTCCGAGCGGCCTCTGTTAAGCTTGTCTAATAGGTGCTCAAACTTCATTGGCCGATGGCGGCCATGTTTTTTGAGATACGCCAATGTCCTCATAGACCCTTGTGGGACATTGGACAGAGACACTGCATACCAAGTTTGAGGTCGATCGGACTAACAGTTGTGTAATTATAGCTGTTTTTGTGGTTTTGCATCTCATAGCGCCACCAAGTGGTCAAGCTCGGCAATTTTTTTTATTTCACCAAAGATTGAGATATTACACATGCGTACCGAGTTTGGTGAAGATACCTCATTCGGTTCATGAGTTATAGCCATTTTAGTAAAAATGGCCCTCCACCTGAAAAACTTTTTGCGGCCCCTTCGCAACGATGAGTGGAAATATGACATTTTTTTGATAATTATTGATCTTCACTGTCCAGTGAACATTTCTGCACTGGTTTGGTTCCGATCGGTCGAAAAACCTAGGACTAGTTCACAAAAGTAGGTTTTGGACATGATTAAAATTTGCGGGAAAAC
>VONZ01003163.1:0-27215 GCA_012976165.1 Labeo catla | reverse complement strand
TTTCATGTGTGATCTCAGGCCCGTCAGGCAGTGGGAAAACTGTCTTTGTGAAAAATATATTGTGTAATGCTGACAAAATAGTCGATGTAAAAATTGATAATATTGTGTTTTTATACAGTTGTTGGCAACCTTTGTATGATGAACTGTTGTCATTGTTTGATATCAAATTTATTGAGGGTATTCCAAAATCTTTAAATGATGAAAATTTGTTTCCTCCTAATAAAAAATCGATTGTAATTTGTGATGATTTAATGCAGCGTTTCTTAAAGTGTGGGGCGCGCCCCTCTGGTGGGGAACAGAGACATGACAAGTGGGGCGCGAAATACAGGGGGACTTTTTTGTTTATTCATTTATTTATTTTTATTTGTGTTATTAAATTTATTAATTCATTTATTTAATTACCATACACCCAAAACAAAACAAAGACACATATAAACGTAATCCTAAATTAAAACAACATCAGCGAACGAATGGCATTGAAAATGTCACGTGGAACCACAGTACTTTACGACAGTGATTTTACGTCGGAGTAACTGAAGCGGAATGATTAAATGTGGAGAGGCGGTACACAGTTGCAGGTATAATTAAAATGGATAGGTTTGTTACGCGGAACGAAAAGAAAACTGGAGATTCGGCGCCGGCAGAGAAAACCAAGACAGACAGTAGACCTAATCATCAAAAAGGCCAACCAAAAAGAAAATATGATGAGGCATATCTTGCTCTTGGATTTACAGCTGGTGTGGTGGGGGCAGATGAGAGACCTGTATGTGTTCTGTGTCTCAAAACTTTAGCTGCAGACAGCATGAGACCCAACAAATTAAGACGGCATTTAGAGACAAAACATCCCAAACACATGAATAAACCGCTTGACTTCTTCCAAAGAAAACTCTCAGAATATCGTCAACAGGAAAGTCGAATGGTAAAATCTACCTCAGTTAATAAAAATGCACAGATGGCTTCTTTCAAAGTTGCGTACAGGATTGCCCGTTGCAAGAAACCACACACGATAGCTGAGCAGCTCATTCTCCCCGCTGCTCTTGACATGGTGTCAGTTATGCTGGATGAGACGAGTGCTGCCAAATTGAAAACTATACCCCTGTCAAACGATACCGTTGCAAAACGTATATGCGACATTTCAAATGATCTCGAGGACCAACTCGTGGAAAAACTAAGAGACACACGATTTGCACTGCAAGTAGACGAGGCTACTGTCAGCAATCAAGATTGTTTGTTTATTTCATATGTCCATTTTGTATGCTCTGAGTCACTGAGAGAGGATTTGCTGTTTTGCAAGTATGTCCAAACCAGGGCGACGGCTGATGAACTCTTTAAGATTCTTGACAGTTATCTCACAGAGCATGGTCTGAAATGGGAAAACTGTATAGGCTTTTGTTCTGACGGTGCTCAGACGATGGCAGGAAAAAGAAAAGGACTGCAAGCACTTATAAAAAGGGTCGCCCCAGAAGCGCAATGGACACACTGTGTTATTCACAGGGAAGCTCTGGCATCAAAGCATCTCAGCCCCGAACTAAACGACGTCTTGACTGTCGTTGTGAGCGCAGTCAATTTCATCAAAACCCGACCCCTGAAAGCGCGACTGTTCTCCGCACTTTGTGAGGAGATGGGAGCTGATCATACAGCCGTGTTATTTCACAGCGATGCAAGGTGGCTGTCCCGTGGCAAAGTGTTGTCGCGAGTTTTTGAGCTTAGAGCGGAGATTCTGGCTTTCTTGGAAGCGGAACGTGTGTATGACATTTCAGGCAAGTTCAGGGATGAACAATTTCTAATGAAACTGGCCTATCTAAGCGATGTATTTGGAAAGCTAAACGAATTAAATCTTCAGCTTCAAGGCAAAGACAAGCACCTACCTCACCTAGCAGACAAGATCACTGCATTTATCCGAAAGCTTGATGTATGGGGCAGGCACCTTGATGAAGGAAATACTGCTGCCTTTGAGAATCTGCATGAAATTTCTGAAACCAGTACCTCCGGAGCCACCACAGTGATCCCTTGTATCAAACTGCACATCTCTACATTGACACAATTGTTTCAAAAATACTTTCCAAACAACAGCATGCAGTATGACTGGATTATCGATCCATTTAATACACCAGGTTTGTATTTGAGTTTTATTTACTTTATTTTTTGTTGTTTTTAATTATGACTTTTTATTATAGTTATATATTGTACACTTATTTATAATATACTGTTTAATATATTGCTGTCAAACTCATTCTATCTGCAGCACCTGCAGATTTCAGCTCTGCAGAAGAGGACCAATACATTGAGATGACGAGTGACTCCACTTTTAGGCTGAGGTTTCCAGCTCAGACACTGAGTGAATTCTGGCTTGGAGTGGAGAAAGAGTATCCACTCATTGGGCAGAGGAGTCTTCCTTTTGCTACATCCTACCTTTGCGAGATCGGATTTTCAGCTGTTGCTTCACTGAAAACAAAATACAGATCTCATCTTAGTTTTGAAAACATGTGTGCTACAAAACAGGCTCATTGCAGCCACTAAAATAGTAAAAAAAAAAATAATAATAAAGTAATATAATATATAAAATAGAAAGAAAACACAACACTTTTATTTTCTTTGGTTCTAAATTGAGTTTATCAGAGGTAAAATGCAAACATAAATGCATTATTATTATAGTTATCATATATGTTTGAACAAAGTGTTATTTCATGCAAAGTGATAATATAGTTGTACTTTTATTAGATGTTTTATTTAGGTTCCATGTGTGAAAGATTTTAATGCTGTTATATGAAGTTACGGTTTTAAAATGTAATGTTATTTCAATAAATTTGAACAGTTAAACTTTATTACAATTTTGTTGGGGATGATTTGGGACAGGTGGGGCTTACAACCCTTCCATACCTCCAAAGTGGGGAATGACAGAAAAAGTTTAAGAAACACTGATTTAATGGATGAAGCATATTTGAACGTTGAACTTGAACGAGCCTTCACGAAATACGTTCATCATAAATAATTTTCGATCATATTGATAACTCCCCTGCTGAAAAAAAACAGCTTAAACCAGCTTAAGCTGGTCAAGCTGGTTTAAGATGGTCTCCCAGCCTGGTCATAGCTGGTTTTTCAAGCTGGTTTTAGAGGGATTTTGACCATTTTTTTTAATCTGGTTAAGTTGGTTTTAGCTGGTCAGGCTGGTCATAGCTGGTTTTTCAAGCTGGTTTTAGAGGGATTTTGACCATTTTTTTAATCTGGTTAAGCTGGTTTTAGCTGGTCAGGCTGGTCTTAGTTGGTTTTAGCTGGTCAGTCTGGTCTTAGCTGGGTTAAGCTGGTCAGGCTGGTCAGCCAGGCTGGTCTTAGCTGGTTTAAACTGGTAAGGCTGGTCTTAGCTGGTCAAAATGTCTGATTGATCGATCAATTGATTACATAGTGTCTGCCCCAATTTTCCTGTCAAGGGGTGTTGCGACAAATAATATAAATAATTCCAAGTTTACTTTTAATAATCTGCAGGACCACAAGGAACCATTAAAACAATTTTATTTGAACTTACAGCCCCTTTTAAAAAATTATATTCTAACAACTATTTACAAAATAATTGCAATGATTACAATTCTAAAACAATTAATGGTAAATATGAACAATAATAGAATTCTAAACAAATTATGCATTTTTTCTTTTTCTTTTCTTTTTTATTATATCTTATAATATTCTTATATATATCTTATAATATATCTTATATATATTACATATGGGATATGTAATGCCCCACTTGTTTCTCCCTCTTCTCTCTCTCTTCTTTCAGGCTCCTTTTGTTTCCGCCAGTCACTGAAACAGACTTAAAAAAGAAATAATTTATTGATTATTAATTTTCAACAAGTAAAACTACTTAAAAAAACAAACTGTAGTGACATGTCTTTATTGCACATTTTCCTTTTTTTTCAGACATAGCCTGCAATAATTTAGAAACATGCCCCTGATAATTGTTCCTTTTATTGCTAAAATAAAGATAAAATTTATATATCCAAATGGAAGTGTGTGTGTGTGTGTGTGTATATATATATATACACACACACTTCCATTTGGATATTTCTGTAGGTGTTTAATTAATGTAGCTATTTTATTGATAAATGAGTATACATGGATGAATATGAATATGAATATATTAGCATTAACTATTTTTAGCTGTTTTTAGCTAAATTGACTATGGTTACAAGGGCTGCCTCCTGAGTTCTGATCATCAATTAACCATTAGTCTATCAAAATTTCATTAGATGCTAGAAAAAAAAATCCACAGGAAGTGGTGAAGTCCATGATGTAATTCTGGCCCTAGGTCTCTATGAACTTGAGGGTGTCAAAAAAAAAAAAACAGAAACTCCATGCTTGCTTCACAGACATGAAAAATGTATCTACAGAAAGCGTGTTTTCAGTTTTAGTGTTTTCAGATTGTGTAATCCATTCAATCAAACGTGCACATCCACTGTAGAGATGACAAGTGTTATCGACTTTATCACTGCAGCCGAAAATACAGAAAACACATTTTAATGAATTATTATAATGTTGAGGCTGTCTTCTTTGCTGTTTTCTTTACCTGACACATTCATAATCATTACTTCTGCCAGTGTTCTGTGGCAAGCTTTGTGTGCGCTTGAGTGCTGACCATTTGCCCTGTGTACCATTTGCCCTGTTGTTTTAGATGGCACTTTTCCTTTCGACTTCTTTGTTCCTCTTAAATATCTACAAATCAGTCAGGAAACAGACAATATGTAATTCACATTAGTTTTAGCTTTTGAGACAGCTTTAGCTTTTTGAATCATTCTGCCTTAAAAATCGTCTCTCTTCTGGAGTTGAGAAACATCATCTAACATATCTACATGTAAAATTCAGGTATTCAAATTCTTAGAATGCAACCATTACCTTTGAATGAACTCCAAATCACGGTCTGTCTCCTCCTGGTAAGGTTACTCCAGAGTGAATATATGCTGCGAAAAGGCCAGACAGGAAGATGGGCTGGATTAACTCATTCTTTAAACCAAAGTTAGCAAAAAGCATTACAATCAAACAATAAGCGAATTAGCAAGTTATCAATGGTTCTCGCACATCTCGCTGCTTACGTTAACCGCTTTAACAGCACCGTTCAGAGTTTACGTGACAGTTTACATCCTCCGTGAGCGGGATGACCGCGAGTTGCGAGACTTAAGTAACGTCACGCGTTTCATTTCGGCACCCCTGTTAACAGATGACTGCTTGTGCAAATTTGATTTACATCATAAAATAATCACGAGAAAGTGTGCTGAACAACACGACGTTCCCGTGAATCACAACTGTTGTCAATGAAGCGTGTAATTATTACCGTACGAGCCCAGAGATTTTCCGCCTATAGCCGCTATGAGGCCGGGGAATGTGTGAAAATCCTCCCGCAACCGCACTCCTTAAACCCGGCACAAGTCTCCCTCGCGCCCCGCGGATGGAGGATTCGTTAATCTGCGGTTACCGCGAATGTAGACACCTTAATACACTACTGCAGTTACCAAACATGAAAAATAAAAAGTGAAATAAGTCACTTACCACAGTTGTGAATCGCTCCCGAATGTCGACCGTTGAAGAAAATCCCGCCTCTGTAGATTTGAAATTTACAGCATTATGCTGTACTTTTGCGTCAGACCACCACGTGATCAGATTATGCTTTAAGCATTTCTTGTTAAAGATATTGTTTTTTTTCTCCTAGTGTCTTTTAATTGCAGGTGATTGTTATATAAAGACTGTGTTTGTTTCATTTATATTTTGTGTAAAAGTCTATTCAATACCGAAAAATAAAACATCTGATTCTAATTGGTCTTACAACTATGGTGAATGTATTTCTTCAGACAATAATTTAATCTGATTTGAGTTCTATGCTGATTTTTTTGAGTGCTAGCTTGATTTTATGCTATACTTCATACTATAATTTATTTGTGAAACCACCTTAATAATTTTGTTTTAGACTTTTCTCAGATATATTATCATTAACAACTAGAATAATTTAAGCTGTATCATCTACCATACCTGATTATAATACTAAACTTACCTTGAATTGAACCTTGTCAGTAAGTGAAACTGATTAATTTGTAATTAGGTCAAATGGACACCAGCTTGGTCAGGCTGGGAGACCAGTTAAAACCAGCTACTTCCAGCTTAAACCAGCTAAAACCAGCCAACCAGCCTAAGCTGGTTTTAGCTGTTTTTTTTTTTTTTTTTCAGCAGGAATTTCACAGATCTGAAGTAGAGTTTGGCTACAACTTTACCGTAAGTGAAACGTACGTGTTGGTTCTGGTCGTCTTTAACCTCGATGCAAATGTCTGTAATATTAGACTTATTCACAGGTATGTAATGCAGTTTATCGTATCTAACACTGACGATATCATTCGATGTTCCCTCTATATGTTAACGTGGTCTCCGAGCCCTATGAACAGAGGATCATCGCTGCCATCTTTTAGATCACGCCAAACAAAGTTGTAAAATAATCACCAGTCCTTTGCGGTGAAAAACAACTCGGGGTCATCACACGTGTCGCACGTAAACCTTTCATCAATATCCACGGTACTCAGTCTAACCTCCCTGTTGGTCTTGTCAAAGTTGTACCTGCAAACACGATTACCGGATAAATGGAGCTCATACTTAACATTTTCCAAAGGTTTGTGAAGGAACTCGGACAGACATGGTCCATGTTTTATCTACCTCGGGGCTAGAGTAAGATCGCCCATAACAATCTCAATGTTTCTCTCAGGAGTGCTGCTGCTGCCTCGGCCATTGTTACAGAATAATTTCTGTTTTTTTTTTTTTTTTCAAATTCACAAAATACACAGTTGTATTTTTGTGTACAGGTAAAGATAAAGCACTCTCAACCTTTTTTAAACACAACTCTACAACCAGGCCTACAAGATCAACGCCCACCTATGTTAGGGGGGAGGTTTGTGGGAGTGGTTTGTCTGCTGCGCCCTAAGTTCATTTTGAGTAAGGCATCAAGGAGGTTGTATTTTCGCGGGACACTGTGTAAGATATTTGATTCTTTTTTCTCTTCTTTTTACTTTAACTTTTGTATCCTTGTACCTTTTTTAAAATTGTAATGCTAGACTACAACATAGATTTTGACAAGTATTTTATGCTGTTGCTTAACGATCACATCTGATCTGAACTTTTTTGTTGTTGTTGTTTTCAATGTAAGACACTTGACTCTTTTTACTTTTAACTCTTGTATCAGTAAAAAACTCTTAACTCTTAACTCGCTTAACAAACGTGTTTGATACATTTTTGTTTTAAATGTTTCACCAAAATTGTTTAACAATAAGTAAATACTCGTCTTGACTTGTTTTACTGTTTCTGGAAAACACAGTCGTCACAGTGTTTCTATTGAATGTGAAAAACTTTAATAAAAACTACCCCTTGATCCCATTTTACCCAACCGTTTCACAATTTAACTTCAAAAAAACACTTTCCCAAACAATAAGATAATGGTCATAAATTCCTTTGGATTACTGAGGTGAATAAACAGATGTCCAGTTGGGGGTGGGAGGGGAGGAATTTTTATAAGGGGCAATAAATCAAAAGTTGACAATCAGTGCCCTATTAACTCTCTAAGGTTTGTTAGGAAGGGGAAACTTTGGCACGGTGTACAAGGCAATCCGAAAAACCGATGGCCGACAGGCAACACACTTTCACTGAACATTTTGTTCCTTATGTAGAGATCAAAGAAGTGTGTTTGAAATAACTTACAGATTGGAGAATGTGCAGTGGTGGACGAAGTACACAAGTTGAGTACTTGAGTAAAAGTATAGATACGTATAATAAAATATTACTCCAGTAAAAGTAAAAGTGCTCCTCTTTCAATTTTACTCGAGTGAAAGTACAAAAGTACCCGATTTTTTTATGTACTTAAGTAAAAAAGTACTGATAGATTTATTTTGCAGTTTTATATAAGCTACTTAATTGAATTTTATATTAGCTCATATTTTTTTATAATCCTACTGCTCAAAATACCTGGGATTTTCCCAAAAAATACATTTTTGTTGTTGATATGGACTATGTTGACGAGAGTGCTATAGTAATATTCAATGTGTAGCTTACACTGCAATGTACCTGAGAGAAAACAGATTTGACAATCATATTTTCAACAGTAAGAAAAAAGTGTTTTAAAGCTTGTTTTGCATAACGTCACAGTTATATATGACATGAGAATAAGGCCTGAAGTTAGCAAGAACATTTTAAGGAAATATTTACATAATGATTATTTCCTTTCCTTTGATAATTATTGTAGTTACCATGATCTGAACATCACATCCTTTCTTTTTCCCTTGGATGTAATCTATCTAGGTGGTTGAATAAAAATACGTGGACTTTATATCTAAAAATTATCTCAACTTAGCACCAGCAAGCAGCTAGACAGTTAGCATCAGCTAACAATATTTACTTATTTTCAGTATAGTTGAATAAACATTATATCTGTCTACTCTAGCTGATCCGAACAATATAAACATTTATACTGTTGCTAAACAATATAAAAACAGACGTCACGTAGGGGTAGCATTTTAATAAAACTGCTAACGTTACATCAGCGAGGAATATGAACGTGCAGGAGTTATTTTATTTAAGCTGTTATGTAAATTTTTCGTTTTTGATGTGTCTGAATTCAAGCATTTCAGTGCGCTTAAACAGATCACCTTTTACAGCAGATGTAATTCACAAACAACGGACAGCTTTGACCTAAATATGATTTTCAGTTATAATAATTAATACGAAAATTCGACCTTGGTAACTTACTTTTCGCAGCATCGGTCACGCGTACACAACATCTCCCGGTTCTTATTTGTGAATTCAGTTGACTGGAGACTCGCTCTAAACGGATCATTTGAATCAATGAGTTGTCGATTCGAGAACAGCTGCAATCGGATCATTCCAATTCGTGAATAAATCGTTTAGTGCGATTGGCGAATCAATTTAACAGGTTCATTAAAAAGAATCAGTTTGTTCATGAATCAGACACCGCTTGTGAGTCTCAGAGCACGTGATATAAGGAGTAACGATATGTTTATGAAATGTAGTGAAGTAAAAAGTACGATTTTACGCTTTGGAATGTAGTGAAGTAAAAGTGAAAGTTACTCAAAATAAAACTACTCCAGTAAAGTACAGATACTTGAAAAATGTACTTAAGTACAGTAACGAATTACAACTACTTCGTTACTGCCCACCACTGAGAATGTGAGAAAAATGAATAATATTTGTTTATCTCTTTGCAGTTAGCCATCAAAAGAATGTGCAAATGGAACAACACCTGTTCTATTCAAATTGTAAGTTGGCAAAGATTAAAGAATACAATTCAAAAGAATTGTAAAGTACATTTAAATGTATGATAACTAACCTTGTGTTCTGCTTTTCTGTAGCCTGTTATTCCAAACCTCTGCCTAGAGAAGTGGCACTGATGCTCATGTTGAGGCGTCCTCCAGTAAGCCCCTACGTTATACAAACATTGCTCGTTCTGGAGTTCCCTCATCCATGCATGGTCCTGCACAAGTTCATCAGCACTTCATCTGGACTGACTGAACGGATCGCATGTGGTTTAATGCGCCAGTTAGTTCTGGCGGTGCAGCACTGCATTGACCACGGCGTTTTTCATAACAACATCCTGGTGAACACAAGAACTTCGGGGCTGAAGCTAATTGAAGCTAATCTGTAGAATGTTTTTAGAGAATGTTATCCTACCTTTTAGGAGAATATTCTGGGAACTAAAATAAAACTTGCCGCTGAAAACATTACCAGAACATACAATAATGTTCTCTGAACAATCTTAGAAAAAAAAAAAAAAAAACATTTCTAGCTGGGATACAAGACAAAGGTTGTGCCTTATAAAATTAAATATATATATATATATATATATATATATATATATACACTGTGTGCAGAATTATTAGGCATGTTGATATTCTGCTCATATTTTTTTCCCAAACACATTTTACCAATTCCAAACCACATCAGTCTTAATAACTACTGTTAATTTTGTATTTAATCATTTATATGTGATATATAATTGTCCGTGAAGGCTGGAAGTGAAAAACTCCTTATATTCAGGTGTGTGTAATTATTAGGCATGTTTTCTTTTACAGAAAAAATGAGCCAAAAAAGAGATTTAACCCAGACTGAAAAGTCAGAATTATTAAATGCCCATGAGAAGAATGCAATACTATTGCATTACAAGAATTCGCAAAGTTAAGGCTTGACCATTGGACAGCGAAATGCTTGTTGAGTCTGCATGGTCAGAAAAAACAGGTGGAGAAGAAAAGATGCATGTTAACTGCAAAAGAATTAGGAATTAAGGTGAAGAATTAGGTGTGACACCATCAGGAACCGTTTCCAGTTCTCCAGCGCCACCCTTTTCCAGAACTGCAACCTACCTGGAGTCTTCAGAAGTGCAATGTGTCAGGTTCTCAGAGACTTTGCTTGGTAAAAAATCCTAAAAAATGCCCCTGACTTAATAAGAATAACAAGCTGATGTGTTGTGAAATACATGAAGACAGTTTTTTTTTTTTGATAGGCTTTATAGACAGATAAGTTGAGAGTGACTCTTGAAGGACAAGCATCACATTGTCTTGTACCTCTGATTCAAGAATTTATCTTCCAAAATCTGGCAGTACATTTTGGGAGTTTATGTTTAGTCTCCTATCCTGAAAAGTCTGACTTGCAGAGATGGACTAAAATGAACTCCTAAAACTTACTGCCAGATTTTGGAAGATAAATTCTTGTCTCTGAGAACCTGACACATTGTACTTCTGAAGACTCCAGGTAGGTTGCAGTTCTGGGAAATGGTGGTGCTGGAGACTAAACAGTTCCTGATGGTGTCACAGCTAATTCTTCACCTTAATTCCTAATTCTTTTGCAGTTAACATGCATCTTTTCTTCTCCACCTGTTTTTTCTGACCATGCAGACTCAACAAGCATTTCGCTGTCCAATGGTCAAGCCTTAACTTTGCGAATTCTTGTATTGCATTAGTATTGCATTCTTCTCATGGGCATTTAATAATTTGGACTTTTCAGTCTTGGTTAAATATCTTTTTTGGCTCATTTTATCTGTAAAATAAAACATGCCTAATAATTCTGCACACATGAATATAAGGAGTTTTTCACTTCCAGCCTTTTGGGACAATTATATATCACATATAAATGATTAAATACAAAATTAACAGTAGTTATTAAGACTGATGTGGTTTGGAATTGGTAAAATGTGTTTGGAAAAAAAATATGACCAGAACATCAACATGCCTAATAATTCTGCACACAGTGTATATATATAAATTCTAGTAGAAGAATAGCTTCTTTCCAGATGCATCCTGTTATTCAAACTAAATATAAATAAAAACGAGGTATAGGGAGGAGGAGTACAGTGGATAAAAGGAGAGAGAACACAAACAGGAATGTCTTTGTTTCTTTAAGACATGTGACATATAAGAAAAAAAAAAGTGAAAGTGAAAGTGTCTATATGTGTTTATATAAATACCAGCAGAGAACCTTCATTTGCTACTTTGACTGAAGACACAGACAGAGAGACATCAGTACTCAGGTATGGCGTTATGCTTTTGCTTTATTATTATTATTATTATTATTTCACTTTGATATCAATTTTTTATGTAACAATGTTAGTAATTATTTTCCTTTAGAATTATTTGAATGTAATATTGCATGTTTAAACACACATTTGGTGGCTTTGGACAGACAGTTGGCATTCATAACCAAAGCATGACTGATGGTAGTCAGTGGCAAGGGGTGACACTCTAAAAAAGAGCTCGCATATCAACAATTTTTCGGGTTTTTGTATGAAGGGGAATAATCAACATCCCCATCAGCAGTTATTACCTCAGTTGGCCCTGTAAGTGTAATGGCAGATCGGCACACTGTAAAAAAATTCTGTGAAAAAACTGTAAGTATTCTAACAGTAATGTTTTGTTTTTTTTTTTGTTTTTCCATTACAACAGTAAAATCCTGTAAAAAACAATGCATTCTGGCTAATATTTGTTCTTTTTGAGAAAGTATCCTTCTGCTCTACTGTGACAAACTGAAAACTAATGAGTGAATTCAGCCCATGATGAACAGCTGCTGCTAACAAGAAGAATCACTCAAGAAAAGAACAAGAAATTAAACTACAACTGACATTCAGCCTTAGCCTTAGATCAAACTGAAATAAACAGCAAAGGATGATTAAAGAGCTTCACAAACAGCGTTACCAGCTTCACATATTACAGTTTAACTTGATTTGATTTGACAAAAATTCTTTGAGATTTAACAGAGGTTTAGATGTTTTATTGAAAATGTTTCATTTGACCACATCATTGTGGCTATCAGCGTTTTGACCCTTAATTTTATAATGCTACATTTTTTGGCTGCTGTAACTGTGTTTGTAAATCATGTTTGTTAGAACAAAAAAAAAAGCCAAGAAAAAATCAGATTAAATGGTTTTGGTTAGTCTTTGATGATGGTGAATTCGTCTAGTGGTCAGGGGCCTCATTTATAAAACTTTCGTAGATTTTATCCTCAAAGTGTACGTGTGCACAAAAGTTTTCAGATTTATAAAACCATGTGTACGCCAGAACCTGCACAAAAATCTCTTTGTAAAGCTCAGTCAGGTGAAGATTTATTCTTTTCCACTGGCCAAATAGTAGGCCATTTTAATTGTTTTAAATGAATAAAATGTATGCCGTATTGCTGATAAAGTAAACATATGTTTCAGGCAATGTATACATATATGGTTTGGCCTACTTATATTTTGCTGTGAAAATGCAGTTGTCTGACTCAGCGCGTCACTGACAAAATATTTACAAAATGAAATGTGTAAATTCTACAGTTTCCTTTAAATTACATCCTTCAAATACAATGGTATTTTTCAGAAAATACTGAAGTTGTTTGCCTTCACACAATATTAACATTTCTGTGCAGCAGAGGTGGAACCAAGTCATTTCTTTCAAGTCACAAGCAAGTCTCAAGTCAAATCCCAAGTCCTCAAAGAGTTAAAGTTAACATAATTAAGTGACTAATTCATTGATGATAGTTGATATATAATTTCTTGAGATTTCTATTGCATGATAGGGAAAAAGACAACATACACTCAAAAAAATATTTCAGCCCTTAACGTAATTCAATTACGTACATCTTTTCCATGCATTTAGACTACATAGTTTTAATTTAAACAAATCAAGTAAACTTAATGTGATTCAAATGCATCAGTCTTACGTAAATGAAACAGGTAAAGTTGACGTAATATTTCCCAGTGTTAAACAAACCCTGCTCAGTGTTCATGTGTTTCCACACTACAGAGTGTTCAAGTAGCATTGACACAGTGTTGGAGTTAAGGAGATCATTATGTCATGATTGACCAATAATGATCAACACCTGCTGTTTACAAGCAGAATCACTGAAGGAAAGAGAAACACAAGAATCAGACACAGCCAAAGATAAAATGAACTTAAATAAATTTAATAGACATTAAATCTCTGATTAAACAACTCCACAAACATTACAGTTTGATTTGATTTCTGTCATATATCCACAAATATTATTTCAGAACATCTAAACAGAGGTTTAGATGTTTTATTTATTTATTTATTTATTTTTTTAAGTTTCAGTTGACCTCACCATCATGGCGATCAGGGTTTACTTTAGTTGGACTCTTGACTTTTGATTTTTTTTTTTTTTGGCTGCTGTAATTGTGTGTATAAAGCACATCTATTACAGCAAAATAAAAAAGTCACAAAAAAAAAAAAAGTCTGATTTGGTGTTTTTGGTAAAATTTCTTTGGTTGTGAAATCATTATCATCCAGTGGCCTGATGCACTGATCTCATGCGGTTAGTCTATTATTTTCATTTTTTAAATAATAATTATTTGCTGTCAAGTGAATAAACGTGCAAACCCTTTCTCTCATCAGCACAGTCTTGTGTTCTGTGTGGAGTGTGTGGGATCTAGTGATAATGTGAACCAGTTTTACCCTCCACTGAAGATCACATCCGGTGCACAGCGCTAAAATACTCCATGTGTTTACCATCTTTACCCTCACCAGTCAGCCCTTACATTGCAGTACACACAACAAATATTCAAAACCTGTTGTGTAAACACATGAATATATCATTTCTGCATCCCCTAATCTAAAGTGTAAACTATTCATCAGTTGTAAATGTTTTACAAACCTGCGGGTTACAGGTTGTGTGTGTATACACACTGGTGGGGAAAGATCTACGAATGATGAGTAAAACATTTACAACTGATGAATTGTTTACACTTTAGATTAGGGGATGCAGAAAGATTTATAAATGATTTATTCATGATGTGATCTTCAATGGAGGATAAACATTTCAATGATTGACATTTCAATAATTTATAATAGATTAATAATATATTAACTAGTAACTTATTAACCATTGACTAAGGATCTGTTTGATTGTTTCATGATATGCTATTTTTCTAAAGATAACTTACAACAGATTTGTAAATCGTTAGCATATTACTTAATCATTTGTGAACGCATAGTGATGTTTTGTAAATGATTAGTTCATCGTTATCTAATCACTTGTAAATGATTTATAACTTAATCTACAAAGCATAGATAAAAAATACTAACAAATCACTTATTAATCGTTTATGAATGCATAGTCATGTTTTGTAAATGACGTCACACTTTATTTTAAGGTCCAATTCTCAGTAATAAGAAACCATTAACTATGACTTTTACCTTAATTACCTCCTAATTTGCTGCTTGTTAATAGTTAGTGAGGTAGTTGTTAAGTTTAGGTATTGGATAAGATTAGTGATGTAGAATATGGTCATGCAGAATATGTGCTTTATAAGTACTAATAAACAGCCAATATGCTAGTAATATGCATGCTAATAAGCAAGTGGTTAATAGCGAGAATTGGTCCTTAAAATAAAGTGTTACGTAAATGATTGGTTAATTATTAATTAATTACTTGTAAATTACTCGTAAATGAATTAACAAAACATACACAAATTGTTAGCATTACACTTAGTAATCTTTTATAAATGTTTTGTAAATGATTATTTCATCATTAACTAATTGCTTATAAATGACTTACAACTGAACATTATTATAAAGTGTTACCAACATTACCAGAACATAGCATAATGTTCTCGGAACATTCTTAGAACAAAAAAATTCTAGCTGGGGTGACGATTATAGGGGCCCACGGCTGAGGGGGCAGCCTGAAAATATGCTTGGGACAGTTGACGGGCCACCGTGTTCAGTGTGCACAGAGCACCGCATCTCACAGACAGCAGCACCAAACCGAGCTCTCCTCCTTTCATGCCTGAACTAACAAATACAAATCGCCAGTTTCAACATGCAAACACAAAAAGATGTGAACCTGTGCACTCTGTTTAGACATTTTTTACATTTGTCATTTACATTTACATTCGCAGAGATTTACATTTGATTATCCGTCTCTGTACCTGGACACCTACAAACTTGAAAATACTTGAACATTGTGTAAATAGCACAAATAAATGAATAGAACAAACATACAAATTAAACAATTTTAAACAAGCCCCACGAGCACAAGCCCCGATTTCCTTCACTTTTGTTTTGCAAGTTTTTGCACACACAAATTTAAAGTAAAATCTACTTAACTAAGTTAGGTCAAATTAACAAAGGAAACAATTAAATTCAGTATAGCCAGTAGGAATTTAATAAGTTTAATACATTTTTTACTTAATTATGTCAAGTTAAATCTGCAATACTCAAGTACATATACTCAATTAATATAACACTGGAACAAAGCATGCTACTAAAACATGTGGTTCACTTATAATCATGTTTGTATGCACATGTAATCAGCACTTTTTTTTTTTTTCTTTTTAAAGTAATCTGTTGATTCTTGCACTTGCTAAACAAATGAACACAGAGACCTCAATACTTGGCACATGACAATGACAGTAACAATCAGTGACTAGTGTTTGAGTATAAATGGGTCATTTTGAGAAGCAAATGTACTCTTGACAACAAAAGCAACCATGAAACAGTGTAAATACATCTCAAAAACAGCGAAAAATATTAATCTTATTAATTATTTGTGTAACAGGATCAAGACTTTGATATTTACTTAAACAATCTTTGTAAAAATAACAAACAATTCCAAGTAAAATATACTTATAAATTTAAACTTAATTATATTCTTATATTCTACAAGCTTAAATTGAGTAATAATGTTGAATTTACTCTTTTTTTGTAATTCTTGCCTGAACAAAATTATTTAATGTAGAAATTACATTTGTTTTTCTGTATTTACTTCACCACAAAATCATGTTTATCAGTGTACGGCCCTGTTTAGATGTAAGGCATTTAAAGAGCAAAGGTATATTTTTATTTTTGCAAAAGACTAGGTAACTGTAGTGTCAACTAGATTTGAATTATTTGAATTTTTTGAATATGTGAAGCAGCACAGGTATATTAGTAGTGTTGGATTACAAATTTAAGAATCTGTTTAAAATATGCTGATCCTATGCATATTTGTTATAGGTTCCAGTATAACAACATGAACTGAAAAAGTTCATGTATATTGTGATTTCTAAGAGCAGGCAGCCCAGGCCCTGAGACAGTAACCTTTTGTCTTTATGCAGTTCCTGAACATCTGGCAGGTTTCCCAAGTTAACTGTGAATTGTAAGCTCAAGGTACAGCTGTGCCTTTTGTTTAGCACCTATGCATTTGAATGACACTTGTATGCTAAATAGATCAAGGCTGGGAAAATCTTTAACTGAGCTGTTTTCCTGAACTACATTTGCATGCTTTGTTTAGATTGATTCCACTTCTATGTACTCCTCCCCCTTCAAACCTATATACTCTGCTGTGCTGAGATTTTGTCAGAAGACGACTTGATGACTGCAGCACTACGCAGCGAGTATCTGAATAAAGAGAAACTTCTGCTTCAAGATATCCAAACGTCTCCTGGTTTCTAAGAAAAAAAAATCACAACAGTAACAATAGCCAACAATGCATTGTATGGGTCAAAATTATTGATTTTTCTTCTATGCCAAAAATCATTATATTAAGTAAAGATCATGTCAGTTACTGATTAGCTAATAGTGAACTACCATGTTTGACTGAGTGCTGTGACGTATTGGTTTGTTAATCAGAGTTTCAGAATAGTGCATAGTCGTTTGTTCCTGTGTAGTTATTCATTAATGATGGAACAGTATTCTAAAGTGTTACCCATATTACTAATCAAAAATTAAGTTACGATATGTCTTGATAGAGATAATTTTCATTATATTATTAAAAAACAGCACATTGTTTAATGTATAACTAACCATTTTCAAATGTAGTTTTACATGCAAATGTGTTTATTGTCCAACAGAAAAGCACACAAACAAGGCGTTTACACTGGGCCATGTGGCTTGGGGGAAATGTTACAATTGCCCTTGATGTTGCAGCTATGATGAAATCTCATATGCTAGCTAGCCACACTAATATCAGCATAGGTTGTACATGTTATTTATTTATTTTTTTTTTTTATCAATAACTTAGAGATAAAATCTAAGATTAAATTCAGTCATCTAAGCTTTAGAAAAAAAAAAAATAAATAATAATATTAATAATTTGAGAGGTGGAAAATCCAGGTTCCGTGAGTAAAAGTCCTCCCCAGTATTTTGTTTCAATCATGAGAACAAAAGCAAGTGAGTCACAAGCAAGTCTTGAGTCAAATCCCAAGTCCTCAAAGAGTTAAAGTTAATGAGATCATTGAGTGACTAGTTTAATGATGTTTGTGCATTAGTGATGAACACCTGCTGAAGAAAACAAAAGAGAAACACAAGAACTGCAACTGACTTCACCCACAGCACTGGATGAAATCAACTGAAAACAAAACACACACACACAATAAATCTCTCAAGATCTGATTAAACAACTCCACAAACAGCATCATCAGCTTCACTCATTACTAACTAGACTGACTTTATTTTATGTCTGCAGAATCTCTTATCGAGAATTAACAGAGATTTAGATGTTGTTTCATTGGTCAAGAAAAGAAAGAAAGAAAAAGAAAATAAAAGACAATGCCAACATGATCATGGTCAAGGTTTCCTTTAGTTTGTTTCTTGATCCTTTGAATAATTTCCTTCTGAGCACTTGCAATATTGATTTACAACAAATATTTGTGTATTATGAACTGTAAGCTTGAAGCAGCAGCTTAGTTTAAACTTTCTCATATCAACTCATTTGGAGACATTGTCGTTGTGCATCATGTGCCAACTCAGTGGTGACAATAATTATTCATATTGCAGTGCATGTTGGAAGTTTTTACTATGTTGTTACCAAGCATACATTGCAGCAGGAAGCATTTTGTTGGTTGTCACCATTGTTTAGATTCATATGCTGGTTCTTGATATCTGTGTGTCTAAATAGCACAAATGGTGAAGTCGTCATATGTATTACAAAGGTTTTAAATTCATTAACTATGAATGTTGGCACAATGCTTTGTTTGTATGCTGTAGTTTTGCTGGGATTGCAATGCAAAAACTAAACATACAAGACATTGGAGATAACCAGACAGCCATGATGCTTATTTCACCATATAATAACATCTCACTGTTTAGTTAATTAGTTGTGTTCTAAACATGCTTGTTCTGGAAAAGAGCACTATGCCAAACTGTGATTTTAACTGTCTTTGCACAATATATACATAAAATAATGAATTACTGCATCAGAAGGATACACATAGACATCAACAATCCACATATAAATATCAGCAATGGTGTAGTGATGGGAAGTTTGGATCATTGTACCAACTCGGACCTTTGAGTCTCATTCAGCAAAAACGAATCTTTTTTCGAGTCATTTAGAAAATTTCATTCATTTTAGCAAAATATAATTAAAATGTAATGTGTTTCTTCCCTAACACATCTACTGCTTACACAAATGTTAATCACACTACAAACAAGACAAATCTATAATGCTATAAGAAACACAAGATTAATTCATTGTTTACCTGGGTCTTTAGTCTATGATTAGCTCACCTCACCTCTTATCTGACAAGTTTTCAGGTTTGAGTCATTCGTTCATCACGTGACAGCCCCATAAGATGAACGAACGACTCCAAAATCTCAAAGACTCGAAACAGGTGAACTAATTCCAGCACAGAACCTAAAAAGACATTGCACATGCGTGACTGAACGAATCATTCTCCAAGATGACTCATTCTTATCAAGTCACATTAAAGATTTGCTTAAAATGAATGAATTGTTCAAGAACGTCCCATCACTACAATGGTGACAGTCAACTGAAAAGCTTCTTGCTGCAATGCATGCTGGGTGCATAGTACCAAACTCAGCCATGATTGTTTGTCAAGACTGAAGAGGTTTGTATGTTAAGTGTATAAGTTCGTCTCAAGAGCCAAGAAAGAACTTTTACAGAGATCTTTCCATCACAATAGTTATATTAACTTTACCAAGGATATTTTGAAATATATTTTCTTTAATATTATTATTATTTAAACTATTTTCTGATGCAGTCTTTGCCACAACTTTCTTCTAACATCATTACGCAAACATTATTTTTACAAAACACTTGTTTTTCTTTACAAAAAAGAAAAAAAAAATAGCAATGCAAAAGACAGTCAATGGTCAAGAGTCCAACTAAAGCATCACAATAATGGCGACTTAAAACATAATCAAACCTCTGTGAACTAGAACTAAACCTCTGTTAATCGGCCAGCGATTCATTGAGCGAGCCGTATAACATCAATTCTGTAATGGATACTACTATCCAAAATATAGTGAAAACACTATTTCTTAGCACGGTAACAAGTTCGGCAGTTTAAGACATTAATTTATAAGCACAAAACACAATATACTTCTCTTTTCAATATAAATAGGAATTTATTGGAAAAACCAAGACATATAAACTAATCTAACACATAGACGCGCATTCACACATTCATACAAGTTGCAGAAAGAGAGAGAGATGAGGAAAGAGTGAGTTTAGAAGAGTGAAAATATGAAATCCCAAGTTTATAGCATAAGTATATGCAGTTGCTTAGACCTGAACAACCATCAATCATTTAATTAACCCTCGTGTTGAGTTTCTCAAGGAGGTTATTAAACGTTATATTAAATCCACCAGTTCAGCTAGAATCTGGAGGTTGTACTTGCGTTGCCTTTGTGTTAAGGGGTTTCCTTTGATGACGTCGTTGCAGAAAGGGGTTCCCCAAGGTTGCTGATTGGTTGGAAGTCCGTGGTCGTTGGAAGTGATGTCTTGGGCGTTGGCTGGAGGATGGAGTCGTGTACGCTGGTTGAAGTTTTGAGGCAGGCACGAAGTCTGAGACACGGCTTAGCGGCAAAACTTAACTTAGAACACGAAACTCTCAACGGAAAGAAAAGATTAAAGTAAAAGAAAGAAATGTGACGATCTCCTCATGTTTTCGTTTGGAGGAGTGGCTGGCGTGCAAGCCAGGAAGCGTTCAAAGAACGCAAAAAGCAGTGGCAAAATTGATGGCAAAAAGCATGGCTAAAAGCACAAACTAAAAAGCACAAACTAAGAGCAAAATTTTCTGGTGTCCTGTGGTTTTAAACTCAGCTTTGGACACATCCCAAAATGGTGTCTTGACCAATTAGATGTTGTCTTAACTGGGGATATTGCTATGTTTCTCCTCCCAAAACATAAATCAGCACGTTATCTTATCAGTCACATGGTCAGAATTTTCCCGCTCTTGCAGAGTATAATTTGGCCATGATTCCTATAACATGAATACAACGCATTTGACAATGAATTGATTGGTGGAAACATTCAAAGCATGAATTTTCAAACTCATACATACCAAACATGAATATAAACCCTTAAGCTATTCAATAGTTATTAAAAAGGACATACACAACGAGTGATTAGAACATAATAGACAAATGTGTGGGTGACATACATAGTAGGGAATTATGCAATGGTCTGATGTTCATTCATAAGTCCTTTTAAGCATCATTTTGGTGCATATTTAGGTAAAATGGACAGTCTCTGCCATTCTGTGAACTAAGGGCCTGTTCCAAGGAACAAAGGAATTTAGAAGGAACTTGGTCTGGTTCTTGTCTTGGGTGGGGGAGCACCACCCAACAAAGTTTCCTCATGTGATGGTCCTGATGTGCTGCATCTTTGACCATTAATCTTGGGTTTCTCGCCCCAATATTGACAATCTCCTTCCTGAATTGGGATTATCAATAATTGTGTTCTTTTGTTTTAATGTTGCAAGTTGTTCAAAGCTGTGAAAGTTGGTTGGTTAGGCTTACTTCAGGCTGGCTGGTGGCAGGGTTTCCTGGACAGATTTATGACGTGGTCCTGGCCCCTTTGTGGAATTTGGCTCTTTGGTTTCAACCAAATGTTCTGATCGAATCTTCCATTTGTCTGATTCGCTCTGATACCCTACAATGATCATGATTTATGATTTATTACACATTGTCATGATGTTTTCTTTGTTTACCAAAAAAATAAATAGGTAAATGGACAGACCCCAACATTTGCCAATTACAGCACATAGCATGTGAAATCTGTTGACGCCCAAATACGGTAGTCATCATTACCTAAGCATTAGCTTCTCATGACTTCATCATGTTTGTGGCCCCTCAACTAAAGTGGTGACTTGGTCTAGAGCCCTGCATTTTAGCACGAGCCTGACGGGCCCCAACTTTTTTTATGCCCCTATAGGGCCAGGCTTCAGCCCAATTTTCATGTCATACTTCAGACACGTGGCAGGCTTCGGGCCTGTTTTAGGCGTCTCCTTATTTTTATATTTTAGACAGTGTTTTTTGATGCGAATGACCCGAGTTCGCGTCCGCCTATTGCCAAAATCGTTCTTCTGCCTTTTCACATCTTATTTCACATCTTATTTCACTTCGGAAAGGCATTTGTTTTCAATAATAATAAGATGAAGGAAATAACTGAAAACTTTGAATAAAGTGTCGGGTAGGGTTAGGTGTATCTCAGCAGCAGATACGCTCAGATGCTTTGTTTACTTTGATGTGTTACAGGAGTGAAGCAGGCGCGAATATCCCTAAACACACCCAGTAAAGACAGCGATGCGGTCAGGACTGTGGCGCCCGCTTCCTTTGAAATATGTTTGATGATTACGCCTGATGCGCCCACGCCCGCTCCGTCCAATCCTCCACCCCTGATCTATTAGCGCATTCGTCATGTGGAATGGATTTGACTGATGCCGCTCTAAAAAGTGCACATACATATTTGCAGAATTAGAGACTGTAAAAGTGGGTGGGTCCAATATCATTGGTCTTTAAAAGTGGGTGGGTCCTGTCCCACCCACATTCAATGGTTCCGATGCCCATGAGTAGACCCTTTACAGTTCCGAATGATGTATTGCTCTTTAAAACAGTTAAAAACCAACATATCTCTCTCTCACACTTATTACAATCCAGTCTGACTTTATTTTTTTCATACTGAACTTTCTTATTAAAAACTGGGGTTTAGATGTTGATGTTTTATTGACAAATTAATAATCAAGTTTGAAAACACCATTGTGAAGATAAACATTTGAATTTCAGCTGTTGAACCAAGTTGAACCAACAAAATATTTTTTTCAGTGTACACTGTTAAAAATTGCTGTAAAAAAATTGCAAAATTTTGACAGTAACATGCTGTTTTCCATTAAAACAGTGCATTCTGGGTATTATTTGTCATTTTCGAAAAAGTAGCCTGCTGCTATGTATGGTGAATTAACAGCGTTGAAAATCGACACTCAGAGGCTGTGTTTAAAATCAAACTCTACACCCTCATTCACTACTCCCTACATGAGTTTACTAATATAGTCCACCTTACAGAGATAATGAAAACTAATGAGTGACTTCAGACACTGACGAACAGCTGCTGTTAATGAGCAGAATCACTGATTGAAAGAGAAACAAGACAAACACAAGAACTATAGAACTGACTTCAGCCACAGCCTTAGATGAAATCAACTGAACATTTAAACAACTCAACACACAGCTTTACCAACTTCATGCATTTCTAACCAGACTGATTTTATTTCTGTCAGATGTCTATAGAAGATCTTATTGAGAATGAACAGATGTTTAGATGATGATGTTTTATTGTTTTGTTTGATGATACCATTGTGGAGATCAGTGTTTGCTTTAATTGGGCTCCTGACTCTTGATATTTAAACATAGGTATATTTGCTGTAACTGGGTTTTTATGATGCATTAGTTACAGTAATGCTGGTCAGTTGATGTCAGCTACTGAACTGGTTCTGAGTCTTGCTAGACTCATTAGGAGTCTATTTTTAGAGTGTGTGTTTATTTGTTGTTGCCTTTTTTTTCCACCAAGTGTGTTACAGGATGTGATCTTTTGATAATGTGGCAAACAGAAAATAAGGATTTAATAGTTAAAATTTAAAACTACTGTAGCATTTATACTAAAATAGAGACATGAAGAATCAGCATATGAATCTCAACAATGGTGACAATCGAAAGCTTCATGCTGCAATGCATGCTGGGTATTAGCACACTACAAAACCTCACCTATGACTTGTTCTCACCATTGTTGAGATTCATACGATGATTCTTGATGTGTGTATCTAAATTATACCCAAGTTTTTTTTTTGTTTTTTTTTTTATTTCACATCAATATTCAATAAAAGAAAAGACACTGGATAAAACCTGTGTTATTACCAAACCGTAAACAATTCTGGATTTCTTTGTAGTCATTAATTTTTTTTTGGTCACAACAAGCATGTTGTAAACATACACAATTACAACAACTAAACTAAAATTAACCTTAAAATGTCAAGGTTCAACAGCCCAACTAAAGTAAACACTGATCTCCACTGTGGTAGTACAAGAAAAAAAAAAAACACTAAACCTCTGCAACTCTCTTCTGTAGATGTCTGACAGAAATAAAGTCAGTGTGGTAATAATTGAAGCTGGTAATGCTGTTTTAGGAGTTTAATCAGATCTTGAGAGATTTAATGTCTTCTTTTATTTCAGTTGATGTCATCTAAGGCTGTGGCTGAAGTCAGCTGTTCTTGTGTTATTCTTTCATTCAGCAGTTTTGTTTGTTAACAGCTGGTGTTCATCACTAATGCTCAATCAGAACGTGATCAATCATATAATTATCTCATTAACTTCAGCACTAATTCAGTATTACTCAAACACTCTGTAGTGTTGACACATTAGAAGTGTTCATTTAAAACTGAGGATTTTGCTGTGGGTTTTAAAGGGTTAAAGATGTACGATGGAAAAAAACAGCATGAAATGTAATTTAACAGTAATAAACTGTAATTAATTTACGGTAACACTGTAGAAAAACAGTAACATGCTGGCAACCAGAGCTGCCAGTAGATTACTGTTAATTCAAGAAAAAAAAACTGTAATATACTGTAAAACATAACAGTCAGATTTACCAAGCAAATCAAGTTATTTTTACTAAAATATTAGTGAATGTTCATAGAAAAACAATGATGCAAAGTCATTAACTGGTAAGGAGAGTAAATATTTGATTGTGCCTAACTGATGTGTTTTTGTACAAGAGAGATCTGTCAGTTTAATTTAGTTTTGTGGGTCTCCATTGTGCTGGAGAGTAGAGCTTGTGCTTCAGGCAATGATGAGCCACAAACACTGATGTTTTGCTGCTTTATTTAAAGACAGTAATTGTGGAATTGCTGATATAGTGACAATCTCTTTACCAAACACTTTATTACACAAATTTGTGCTGTTGTTAATTACAATCTATAAAGATTTGAGTAAAAGTCGACTGTTTCTTTATTACACTTTGTGGGTTCATATTAAGAAATATTTCTTCTTAGGGGACTCAAATTAAATAAGTTCATTGTACTAACACCATATAAACAATAGTTTTTAAAAACTAACAAATGGTTTGAAGCAATTGGTTTCAAAAATAAAATGAGTTACCACATGGTATAATAACGGTAACATACTATAAAAAAGAAGAGCTGTAAATTAACGGTAGAGAGCTGTAAAGTAACAGTATAATGCTGGCAACCACAGCTGCCAGTAGATCACCGTTATTTTACAGTGCAATTTTTTACAGTGTGTGTCCAAAGGACTCCACAAACTAATGAGGGATAATTTTGTGCCTGTAACAGTATAAAAGTGTTTGTGCAGGCAGATCCAATCTGAGGTGCATGAAGTTAACAGAAGCATTTAAAATGAAGTGAGAATTTCCCTTATGTCTGACACAAAAAGCAGTCCGTTTTCTTCTGTACACACAAGTTACATTCAGTTTGTGGTATCGAGTGGTGTCTTGTGAAGTCGACCATCTCCACCAGTGATCAGTGTGTAGCTGACCATCTCCTCCAGCCTGGTGGGTCATCATCTCAGCTGGCTGCAATGTGTTTTTTTTTTTTTCTTACAGTTTAGTCACACCAACCTATATGAAATACAGAAATACATTAGAAATAAAAACATTAAAAATGTACCTTAATTAGGTATTCAGTTAAGTATTTAGTTAAGAATTTCAGTAGTGAAATAAAATAAATCTCTACACCCATGCATAAAACGATTGCGTGACATTGCATGGTACATGATGCGTTTCTGCTCCCTGGCTATCTGGGCACCACTAACCGGTTCATCGGTTTAAAAACTTGCTATTCATTCTTAAGGTATTGTTTTCATTATAAAGTACTGATTCAAATTAGTTTTCAAAAATAATTATTTTACCACTAAGCTGACATGCTCTCATGTATGAACAGGCAGCATCTGTGGGGGGTGGACAGCGCCGGCGCAACCATCAAACATATTTCAAAGGAATCCGGCTCCACATTTCTAACCGCATCTCTGTCTTTACTGGGTGCTTTTAGGGAATATTTGCATTTATCCACACTTGTCATTAGGCTGTATACCTGCACTACGCCACTGAATAGCATTGATATCCCAAAACATCATCAAGATATTACGTTAGGTACTAAAAAAAGAGAAAATAAGCACAAACTAAAAAATCACTTACTTACCTTTATGAAAATGTCGAGGGCAAATATGATGATTTTGCGTATCACCGCTGCTATGCAGGCCATCCGACGCTTCTTGGTTATTTCCGCTGCATGTTGTCTTCTGTTTCTTTGAAGTGGGAGACCTAAAATATCTTTCCTCGTGGTCAGTTTTTAACCTTTTCTACCGTGTAATTTACCATCGTTGACTTTAACGCAACAAAACGTACCATTTTGAAGCAATAGAATTGAAGCAAGTATAATTCTGCAACTACAGAACACCTCGGCTTTGATACCTTACAAATGGCGGCGGAACCCAAAATGCAATTCGATTCTCGTGAGTGTGACATCACCTGACAACGACCGATCGCAACGCGGTGGGACAGCTAACCAATCACAACACATTTCCTTTTTTCGGAAGGCAGGCCTTCATCAAACCTGGAACTAATCGAGCCATTAGTGCCAGGCTGGGAGAAAGGTATTGTAATAATGTAAATTAACTGAAAAATAATGCGTTTTTTGAACCACCAAGCAAGAAAGCATGTTCTAATACACCCCCAAAACAAAATCAAGACTTTCTAAAAGAGCATAATAGGACCCCTTTAAGATGCTCAGCAGTTGTAGAGTTACATTTGTGACAATAATAATATTAATAATAATAATAATAACAATAGTAATTAAAGGCACTGTAGGCTGTTAGTAATCACTTAATTTTATTTTAAACATACTTCCATGGAACTTGTTCCATACATGTTGTAACAGTTGGAACGAGACGAGAGACGAGCGGATCCATCTGCATACTTTTATTGAAGGGACGTGACATAGACATGGTCAGGCAGGCAGGGTCAAACAATGGCAAACAGGTATTTGGACAGCAAGGCGAAGAATAGTCCATAGAGCAGGCGAGGGTCGATTCAGCGGCGAACGTTATCCGTAAAGGGCTAGGCAAAAGAGTGGTCAGACAGGCGAGAGATCCGATAGGCAGACAACGTGACAGACTAAACGAAACAAGGCAAAACAAGAAAACTAGACACAGGGGAAACTCGGAGAAACGCTTTGTATGAATGTAAACAGTTCAATACTCGGCGAAGAGTGACAGGAAGACCGGGGCTTATGTACTGTCTCTGATTGGGCGCAGGTGGTGGGAGCAGTGGCTGATGGATAATGTAGTCCGGGGTGTAAAGCAACAGTCAGAGTGTGTAAACAGAGGGAGAGCGACATCTGGTGGTGAGCGGTCCGCAGCTCACCGACCAGATCCGTAACACATGTAAATGCAGCTCAGCATGCT
>VONZ01003162.1:0-27221 GCA_012976165.1 Labeo catla | reverse complement strand
GAAAAAATATTTTTCAGATTTTTTGTGTTCTCTCGCAAAGATTTTTGCGTTCCCTCGCAAAACCAGTTGAGTTGGGACAAACACTTCCTGTTAACTTTACAGCTTGTAGTGGTTCCTACTTTGCAGGTTCGCAATTGAGCGACTCATAGAGTTTGATTCTGAACTTGGACTCAAGTATATAAATACATCAAGGCACTATTTTGGGACATTCTAAAATGTAAAACACTGTAGGATCAAATTCAGTGCACACCTTATATACCAGAATAGCTCAGTATATAAACGTAACCCGCTAAATTGCACGTTAAGTGTATCCCCCATAGAAAGGAAACTTAACGGGATAATAGAGTATAAAAGGCCGAACTCGGTATACAGTTTAATACATTTTAAATGTAGGAAAGCAGGTAAACCCCGAATATAAACAGAAAGCTCTAAATTGCATGTTAAGCCTTTTCCTCCCATAAAGAAAACACGGCTTTATGAAGACGTTGATTAAAAAAAAAAGACCAAATATGGAATTATTACAAATATATTCTATGTACCTGCAAGCAGATGAGCCCAGAATATGAACTCATAGAAAACCGCGCTTAACTTTGGTTAATATAAGAAGACCAAAAAAAAAAAGCCAACATTTCATATTTTATTAAAAATACACTACAGACAATTAATGAAGTAATCCATTAAGCCAGTGGTTCTCAAACGTTGTACAGTGGCATACCCCTAGAGCATTTAACATTCTTCTGAGTGCCCCACCGCAGTCACCTTTTCCCTTACAATATTTGCCCCCTTAAATTGATTTACATGTGCATTTTTTTTTTACCGTTAGAGAGGTTAGAAGTTGTTTTAGCCTTATCAACTGTATGGCATGCATGTCATACTCTTAACATTTCATTAAGTGTATTAATATAATAAATAAAGCAAAAAATAATGGCAAAACGAAGTGATACTTGTAGTTTCAAACTAAATCGCCAGTAGGTGGCGCATGTCACTGTCTTAATGAGCAAGGCGTCGCGTCATTCATTCATTCATTCATTCAATAACTAAGCAAATGGTTGTAGTTATGAATGGGTTATTAATCACGGACTCTCCGAATGGTTCAAAGCTGCAGATTAATTCAGAAACGAAACACCGCTGTTGTTTGGAGACACGCCAGTTCTGTTGCGGATTTTGTTGGAACTATTATTATTTCGTTAAATATAACAAACATCATGTGTTTAAAATGTAGGTGTTACAGAGGAGACTTCAGTACCGCCTCCTCCGCACCACCAGAGGGAACCCTCACCTGAGTTCTAATTCGGCCTGATTCGGACTTCATCTCCCATGCTCCTTCATACCTGGGACTGACACACCCACACACACACACACACACCTGCACCTCATTACCCACACCATTTAAGTCGCACACACACAGCACTTCTCCGCGAAGTCTTGATTTGCCACGGCTATCATTTCTAAGCGTTTTCATTGTTATATTGCCTACTCGTTAACGACCCCTGGACTGTTTTTCGTTGTGTGATTCTTCTCTGTGTATTTCGACCCGGACTGTTATTTGGACTATCGTTGTTAAGCTGCCTGCCCTGGACCCTGCCTGCCTTATCGTTTACGCTTTATGTTTATCCTCTGAGGACTCTGTTTTGCTGGCGATTGACCCTGTTCTGTCTGACACATCATTAAAGCTGCATATGGATCCAAAAAGCCCTGAGTCTCCGTCACAGTAGGCTACATTTAAAATGTCACTTAATATTACCCTTTTTGTTGAACTGCTATATAAAATAAATGCTGCATTTGCAGTCGTTTGGATATTGCATTTCTACTATTTTAAACATGAAATACAACTCGCACAGGGTATTTTTCTGTATGGAAGACAGTTTTTATATTTTTTATATATATATATATTTTTTTACAGTTTTTATATTTCAGCAATTTGATCGCGCCGGCGCCTCGCAGCCTGTTCAATATTAAACTAATACACAGAATCACCCAAACAGATACAAACTTACACTAGTCAGTTTAAATAGTCTGTATTAGTCTGTGTGGTACAGCGTGAGCACCGGTCCAATCCACTGCGGCACATTTTTGTTCATTATGATTTTTTCACGTCGATATTGGAACGTACAAAGCCCGGTTAATTTAATGGTTTAGCTGCAAATACATTGTGAATATGGAAACATTTGGATTTGTGCTGAAGGAGAGCCATACGTGAGCCCATACTTTCAGTTTCGCTTTAAATTATTTATTTTGGTTTATTTATAGCTGAATAAGCTTATACCCATTATTATATACTGCATTATATTATATTTATTCGTTAAAAATGAATAAGTTATAGTTTTTTGGTTTTGGTTTTTGGTCTGTTCTGAACACGGTTAAATGTAAAGGATTTGCTGTGGAGTGCGGGGAACTAAAAGAGCCTAGGCTATGTGTGTTTATAATGTTGGTATAATAACACGCTGTAGGCCTGCTGGTAGTATTTATGAATAAAATGGGACTAATAGGCTACGAGACTTATTTGTTTTATTTTTCCTTTCAAAAACTTAATTTTATTTTTTTTTTAAACAAACAGCAAACAAATTAACCGTGGTTACTATACTTAAACCACTGTAACTACAAATACCGTCTTAATTCGTCCATTAGCTTCCATTAAGCGTTTTCTGTATCCTAAAGGTTTTCTGTGGGGAGAAAAGACATTAGCAAGTTGCATTTATGACTGCTTTATTAAGAGTAATGCTAAGGGTATTAATATTAACATTTTTATTAGTATGAATAGCATTTATTAATACCGAATTGGGCCTCCGCTGTCACAGTTTTATTACATTAATCCACATTAAGCGTTTTAGGATTTTCCCAAATCGTGCCTTAAACTATAAGCAATTAAATGACTGTATTTCTATAATAGGCCACTTGAGTTCAAGTTCAGTATAAAACTCTTATGAACCGCTCCGTTGTGAACATACTGAGCTGAGTCAACAGGAAGTGTTTGTCCGAACCCAACCGGTTTTGCGAGAGAACCCAAAAGTTTTGCGAGGGAACGCAAAAGATTCTGAAAAAATGTTTCCTCCCACCCTGAATTTTTTTTCACTCACTCTTCAATATTTTATCTTCAATAAAAATAAAGTAAATATTTGAAAAGTGGAAATAAAACGCCTCTTCAATAATACAGTGTTATACTGCTGTTGGTTTAAGGAGGTTTTTGTGCCAATAAAGTGTCTTTAATCTAATAAAATGTATATATATGATCATTTACACTCAATATTATTGCATACTGCACTATAGCATTGTTTACTAGTGTGGAGCCTGAACAAGCCTTTGTAAAAGAACTGTTAGCACATTTGTTTGTAAGGTAACAACCTCGACAGCTGTGCTGAATTAAGTGTTTGTCATGTGACTAGCATACTACTCTGAAAAATATTGTGCTTATTGTATACTGTTTCACACACTATTCTTCAAAAAATAGTTTGCAGCATCCACTGTGTACTGGGCAGTAGGCAGTAAGCAAGTATGCCATTTTGAACACAGCCATACTGTTTTCTCCCTACCATATAGTAGGGAAGTATGTGGTTTGGAACGCAGCCAATGTCTTAGACAGCTGTGAGAAAATCCAATGTGTCAATAAAAATGCAGTCACCTTCTGACAACTAGACCATCAATGTTAACAATAATTCTTTTATATTTTGCAGTTCTTTATTTTTGTTTTAAAAACTTATTTTTTTCTCACAACACTTCATTTTCTTTTGAAATTCTTTATTTTTGTTTGCAAAAAGCATATTTATCTTTCTCAGTACTATCATTTTTCTTTGCAAAACCTTATTTTCTTTTGCAATGTTTGAATTCTTTTGCAAGTATAAGCAAGTGCTGCTCACTGCAGAGCCCAATGGCCTCCAGCTCTCTGGATGTCCAGCTCCACCTCTGGGGTACTCCACTAATACTCCACTAATGGGTGGAGTATGTTTAGGATAGGGTAAGGGGTAGGGTTAGGGTGTGGGTAGGTGTCTATCTCCACCCATTACCTCCAGAGAGGGGGAGCTAGAGCTCCAGCAGAATATGCGTCCCTGTCTTGACTCCATATACTACCACTTCTTTTTCCAGTGTTACATTTACAGTGTTTTTACCGAATGACAGCTTAGTGTGTGTGTGTTTATGTTTCAAGACCTCGTGTGCACATTTCGATCGCATTTTCTCCAAAAGTAAAGCGTATGGATGAACAATTGACCGTTTCTCGTCTTCGTGTTGTATTTGTCAGACGGTCCCTTTCTTCCTTCTTTAAATGATCAAATCTACAGTTTGTGATGCAGAGGCAGATTAAAACACAACATACATTGTGTGTTCTCTTCTGCATCTGACACCAATTCGAACACACAGCGTGTTTCTGTTTTTATGCGGAATCTTATTGATCTATTGAAGTGTTTCGAGGATGAATCTCTGACAAACGTCAAACCACCGACATCAAGGCAACTTTATCTCTCATTATACGGAAGTCTATGCAAGAGTCACAGCTTTGTTTTTCAGCTGCTCTGGGACACCGATATAAAGTTGGTTGGATGTTTGACGTTTGACATTTGTCAGAGATTCAGCCTTGGAAATCTTCAATAGTTCTTTAACAATTGAGCACAATGACAAGAAACATACTGCGTTCTAACTGTTTCCAAATGTAGAAGAAAACACACAATATGTTTTATTTGTTTTAATCTACTGTAACTGATAGAGCTTATAATGTAATAGTGCAGGATAGGGACCGTCTGCAAAGTGCAAAACGAAGAGCAAAAAGTACAATTATTTCATCTAAATGCTTCACTTGTGAAATGTATAAAAGATAAATCTCAAATTTAAGGGCTGTGTCTTATTACGGGTTCATAAAAGAACATTTAGATATATGTTTTATTCACAGATCTATAGCACAACAAAAGTTATTGAAATGAAACTATTGAGAAAAAGCTTTTAAAGCCTGACAAAAATTGTGCAGTTTACCGCCCCCTACAGGAAGATACTGAACTTGTTTTGACCAAATTTGACATTCAGAAGTGTAAATAAATTAATTTTAGGTCGCACACAGTTTGATATGTGAACTCCAGGTGGTGTGTCTTGTTACTTGTTCAGAGATCAATATTTACACCCATCTTTCACTATCAAATGTAAATCAGGATGTAAGCTATTGAATTAAATTTAAATCTGTTAACACATTCATTTATAAAACATACAGTATTTCATCTCAATTTCAAAGTCTGTGTCTTGTTACTGGTTCATAGACGAACATTTAAATGTTTGTTTTATTCTCAAAACTATAACACAGCACATGATATTGAAATATCAGCGAGTAGGTCAATCAATGTAAAGTACATACTCTCTTCTATCTTAACTTCAAAGGATGTGTGTTGTTTCTGATTCCTATAAGAACATTTTGGTGATGGTTTTAGTCATGTAACTATAATAGAACACATACTATTGAACATGAAAGCAATACATAATTTAGTTAAAAATAAATACAATCTTCTATCTCAGGTTTAAAGTCTGTGTCTTGTTACAGATTTAATAAAGAACATTTTGCAGTAGTTTTCATTGTCAAAAGTGATGCAGAAGTCACACTATTGACATTTAAAAATCACTTGTGAAACCATTCAAAGAGTGTCCTGTGTTACTGCCCCCTAGAGGAACATACTGCTGTTTTGACTGAGTTTCACATTCAAACTATTTAAATAAATTCATTTAAAGTGCATACAGTTTTCCATCTCAACTGCAAAGGCTGTGTCTTGTTACTTGGGCCTAAAAGAGCATTTCCATGCAAGTTCTATTGTCATATGTAAATCAGGATACATGCTATTGAATTAAATTCAAATCTGTTAATAAATTCATTTAAAATGATTGCAGTTTTCTTTCTCAAATCTAAAGGGTGTGTCTTATTACTGATTCCTAGAAGAACATTTTGATGTGTGATGGTGGTTTTAGTCATGTAACTGTAATAGAACAAATAATATTGAACATGAAAGCAATACATAATTTAGTTAAAAATAAATAAAAGCTTCCATCTGTGTCTTGTTACAGATTTAATAAACAATATTTTGCAGTAGTTTTCATTGTCAAAAGTGATGCAGAAGTCACGCTATTGACATTAAAATATAGCTTGCAGAGCCTTCCAAAGAGTGTCCTGTGTTACTGACCCCTAGAGGAACATACTGCTGTTTTGACTGAGTTTCACATTCAAACTTATAAATTAATTTAAAATCAATGCAGTCTTCTATTTCAACTTCAAAAGGTGTATCTTGTTACTAGTTTCTAGAAAAACATGTTGATGGTGGTTTTAGTCACAGAACTATAATAGAACACATACTATTGAAAATGAAACCAGTGCATGAAGTAGTTATTTCATAAAGAACATTTTGCAGTAGTTTTCATTGTCAAAAGTGATGTAGAAGTCACGCTATTGACATTTAAAAATAGCTTGAAAACCTTCCAAAGAGTGTCCTGTGTTACTGCCCTCTAGAGGAACATACTGCTGTTTTGACTGAGTTTGACATTCAACTATTTAAATAAAATAAAATAAAAAATATTCAAATAAAAGAACATTGTGCAGTAGTTTTCATTGTCAGAAGTGATGTAGAAGTCACAATGCATAATGAAATATTTATGTATGTATGTTTATTTATTTATATCTAGAGCTACATTGTATTTTGCTACATCGTAATTTGTATTGTTCCATACTCATATGATAATTTATGTATTATATATCAGTAAAATAATACACTATATATGGACTGTTTTTTTCTCAAAAAAACAAAAACAAAACAAACAGAAAAAATAGTGTTATTAAAGAAACAAAACAGACCCTTGAATTTTTTTTTGTTTTTTTTTTTGTCTAATAGAATTGGAAATTCAGTTTCATTTGCATGTGTTCTCTAATAATTCTGTGTCTGAAACCAACATTAAAATATTCTTCTAGAAACCAGTAACAAGACACAGCTTTTGAAGTTGTGATGGAAAACTGCATGCAATTCAATTAATTTATTGACAGATTTAAATTTTAATTCAATATCATGTGTCCTGAATGACATATGACAGTAAAACCTGAATTGAAATGTGCATTTGAGAATCAGAAACAAGACACACCTTTTAAAGTTGAAATAGAAGACTGTATTGATTTTAAATTAATTTATATGTTTGAATGTCAAACTCAAAAGTCAAAACAGCAGTATGTTCCTCTAGGGGGCAGAAATACAGGACACTCTCTGGAAGGTTTCACAAGTGATTTTTAAATGTCAATATCGTGACTTCTGCATCACTTCTGACAATGAAAACTGCTGCAAAATGTTTGTTTTTTTAATCTGAAACAAGACACAGACTTTGAAGCTGAGATAGAAGATTGTATTTATTTTTAACTAAATTATGTATTGCTTTCATGTTCAATAGTATGTTCTATTTTAGTCATATGGCTAAAACCACCACCAAAATGTTCTTCCAGGAATCTGTAATAAGTCACATTGTTTAGATTTGAGAAAGAAAACTGCAATCATTTTAAATGAATTTATTAACAGATTTGAATTTAATTCAATAGCATGTATCCTGATTTACATATGACAGTAGAACTTGCATGGAAATGCTCTTTTAGGCCCAAGGAACAAGACACACCTTTTGTGTGTTGAAGATTGAAAACTGTATGCACTTTAAATGATTTTTTTTAAAATAGTTTGAATGTGAAACTCAGTCAAAACAGCAGTATGTTCCTCTAGGGGGCAGTAACACAGGACACTCTTTTAAAGGTTTCACAAGTGATTTTTAAATGTCAATAGCGTGACTTCTGCATCACTTTTGACAATGAAAACTACTGCAAAATATTGTTTATTAAATTTGTAACAAGACACAGCCTTTAAACCTGAGATAGAAGATTGTATTTAATTTTAACCAAATTATGTATTGCTGTTATTTTTAATAGTATGTCCCAGCTAGAAATATTTCATATTCTGGGAATGTTTTCAGCGGCAAGTTTTATTTTAGTTCCCATAATATTCTCTACTAAAAGGATCACATTCCCTAAAAACATTGTACAAATGTTTATTGATAACATTGTAAGAACATTATCCTCTAACATTCTAATAAAGATTCCCATCACACTAGATGTGGACTTACATTGATCAGATTCACATTTTGGTTGAAAGTGAAAACACAACCTTTGTTTGAAGTCAAGCTCCAGCGTCTTTAAATAACTCCAAAAACAGCATCACCAGCTTCACTTATTATAAACCAGATTGCTTTTATTTCTGTCATACATTTACACAAGTTTTTATTGAAATTAACAGAGGTTTGGATGTTGATTGAAAGTAAAGGTTTGGTTTGAAGTCACCATTATGGTGAGGAGCGTTTGCTTTAGTTGGACAATTTGACTCTTTTCAATATTTTCTTTAGCAGTTGTAGTTGTTTTTATCATGGCAAGAACTGCGAGGAAAACTGGTCAGGTGATGTTAATAATTTGCTGATGTTAATGATGTCATGTAGTGATCTGATCACATCTAAAGTCTAATCTATGTTATTAAACTCATGTTAGTGACTGTAGCAATTTGCTTCAACAGTGTAAAATCTATTAATGTTCTAATCAAAAAAATTTGTGTTTCTACTTGCATTTTTTTAAACACACTGTTCTAGATTCTTTTTAAACTACTGAGTGCTTCAACAGACACAAACATCAAGAATCAGTGTACGAATCTCAACAATGGTGACATGCTTCATGCCGCAATGCATTCTGGGAGCCCTAGCTGAGTTTTGTATGATGCAGCCATAATACATTGCAGCAAGTCACCATTGTTGAGATTCATACACTGATACTTGATGTTTGTGTCAAATTAACTTGGTTGGTTTTAAAACTTTCTAATTAAAATTCTGCTGAATATCAGTTTTCAGAACTATTGAGTTCCCACAAGGTGCAATTAAGTTAGTCTAAATGAAATCAGATCACTATGACCACAGATGACCATCAGCTGACCACATTTTCTCATGCTGCTTTTGCTGTGATACACATAACTACAGCAGCTAGAAAAAAAGGTTGAAAAATCAGGAGTCAGTTTTGCTCAACTAAAGCAAACACTTCTCACCATAATGGAAACATCAAACCAAACTATTAGTTTCAAATAGACATCAACATTTAAACCTCCGTTAAACTCAATAAGACCTTGTGTAAATAAAGGTTAGGTTTTTACTTTTGACGTAAATTTGAGTTCTGAGCATCATTTGAGTCCACATCCAATGTCCAATGTGAAGATTCCCACTTAAATCGATTAGAATGTTAGAGGATAATGTTGTTATTAATAAACATTTGTAGAATGTTTTAGAGAATGTTATTCTACCTTTTAGGGGCCGTTCAAATATCGCGCCTAAAAACGCGTGGAAAACTCTAGGCGCGCCGATCTTTCCTTCTTTCCAAAACGCTCTGTAGCTTGCGCTCCCGTGGCATCTACCCTTTAAAGTTGTGATATAAAACAGTGTCATATATACAGGGGTTGGACAATGAAACTGAAACACTGGCCAATATAGTGTTGGAGGTTTCATGGCTATATTTCTGCAGCCTGGTGGCCAGTCTTTACTGATCGCACATTCCACCAATAAGAGCAGAGTGTGAAGGTTGACTATGTGCACCCAATAGCTCAAACATTGTACCCTGAAGGTGGTGCCGTGTATTAGGATGATAATGCACCAATACACACAGCAAGACTGGTGACAAGAGTGATTTGATGAACATGAAAGTAAAGTTAAACATCTCCCATGGCCTGCACAGTCACCAGATCTGAATATTATTGAGCCACTTTGGGTTGTTTTGGAGGAGCGAGTCAGGAAATGTTTTCATACACCAACATCACATAGTGACCTGGCCACTGTTCTGCAAAAGGAATGGCTCAAAATCCTTCTGGCTACTGTGCAGGACTTGTATTTGTCATTCCCAAGATGAAATAATGCTGTATTGGCTGCAAAAGGAGGCCAAACGGCATACTAATTGTGGTCTAAACCCAGGTGTTTCAGTTTCAATGTCCAACCCCTGTATATATATATATATATATATATATATATATATATATATATATATATATATATATATATTAAGATTGATTTTCAAATTCAAGTCAATGCAACGGCAAAACAACACTTTTGCCAGCTTTGACTAAATTGTTGAATTTCTACGGCATGTGTTGTGTTATAGTTCTGTGACTAAAACAAATATAAAAATGTTCTTATAAAAACAGAAAAAAGACACACACCATGAAGGTGATACAGAAGTGTGTTTATTTTAAATGAATTTATTTATTGGTTTATTTCAATAACAACTTTTTGGTGTCATAGTTCTGTGAATACAGTGAACATTAAAATGTTCTCACAAGGACCTGGAATAATCCCACTGCATAACAACTGGATTATGGAATGATAATGATATTTAATATTGTTTTGCTTTTATTCATTTTATTTATTTAATAATAGTAATAATATATAACCACAATCACATATCTTGTTTACAGTATTTCTTATTTAAATGCAAGTGAGTGTTATAAGCGTTTGTCTTTATATCTTTATCACATTGGTGCACAAATTGCTCTTGTTTTGTTAAGTAAAAAATTTTTTTAAAAACATTCCGATGGGAAACATTAATCGTTTTAGTCTTTCACATGTACTTTGTAGACGGTCCCTATCTGACCTAAACGCGAGCTCACCGCTGCTAAAGCATTTATGCGTTGCAACATATCGATGAGGATTAAAACAAATAAACTGTGATGTGTGTTCAGTTCTACATTCTAATACTTTTCAGATGAGACATTTTGTATGCAATTGTACTCATTCACTAAGAATGTATTGAAGTTTTTCGCAGCGGAATATCTGTCTAACATCCAATGTCAAACATCGAACCAACTTTATATCGGTCTCTGGGACGGGCATAAAAAAACTGGACGCAGCCGAGGTTAGTGCTGGTGTGTGTGTGTGTGTGTGTGTGTGTGTGTGTCCGCTCAGAAAAGCGCACATGACGAGTTTAATGTGACACGGTTTTAAACGCGTGCAGATGTTTGATTTGTTGTTGAAGTGATCACGGAAATGCAAAACCCCGCTCATCTTTTACAGACCAGTGCTCATTATGAAAATGAAGCTTGTGGAATATTAGTGGCTTTGCAGTATTTTGAACATTTTTGACTAGTCGTTTTGGAGTTACTGGAGTTATTGCTGCTATAGCTGAATGTGTGAGGACTATCAAAAACAAAACAAAACAAAACAAAAATGTAGCTAGTTAACAAGAGCTTAATGAGTTTTTCCGTATTGTTTTGGTTTAGCCGGGATGTTCTTAGTTTAAAAACATCCTAACATCCGACAAAAATCCTATATTTTATGCTAAGTGAATATTGCTTCATAATCCAACCAGTCTTGATCTGACGTTTACATGGATTCTAGCCCTTCAGGATCAGTCAATATTGAGACATTGTGTATTACAATAGTTTTTAAATAAAACTAAAATGCAGTAATTTCTTTGTTTCAAAGTAATTGTAACTGTTTGAAATAAAACTGATGACTTTTTCTGCTTGTCCTACAGGAGTGAATGGGTGAAGGGTGATGGCGTCTGTTTCAGAGCAGATTTTGGATGCTCTGGATGATCTAGACACAGATGAACTGAAGAGATTTAAATGGCACTTAAAGAATTATAAAGGCTTTTCAGCTGCTGATCTGGAGAAGGCAGACGCTCCTGACACAGTGGATCTGATGATGAAGCGTTTCAGACCAGGAGAAGCTGTGAAGATCACGGTGAACATCCTGAGGAAGATGAACCACAACCATCTGGCTGAAGAGTTAGAGAAGAAACACAAGCAAGGTAACAGGTTAAAGTGAATCTTAAATTATTAACTGTGCCTTAAAAATAAATGTATATATTTATAAAAATCATATATCAGATATGATATTTTTCTGTAATTGGTGTTTGACAGAGTGAATGTTTCCAGAATAAATGTACTGTTGTCTTAGAGCTGATTCCTCTTTGTTTTGCTGATGTGTTTGTGTGGTTTAATGTCTCTGTATTTTCATTCTGATCAGTTTCTCTCACACAGATCAGGTTGAGGGCAGTATTGAGGATCCTGCACTTGCTGGAGCTGAATTAAAATCAACTGGGGGTAAATACTGATTACTGTCTGTACCGAGAAACCACTAATTTGGATTTGTTCTTATTTTAATCATATGGACTCATTGTGGAAATATAAAAGCAAGCAGCAATTGCAGAACAAAACACTGATATAGGATATTATATATGACATAAGTTGTTTAAAAAACATAATTAATATGCCATATAATACAATTGTTTACAGAAATACATTTAATGGTACAATTTAGTGTTAGAATCACTTTGTATGATGAAGAGAGCAAATAAGTGATTATTCACTCTCAGATCAATTCAGATCTTTGATCAGCTCATGTACACACAACCCAGATTGTAGGAAGGTGACACACTAGTAACATTAAATCTCATGGTTATTGTGTTATGATGTTTTGGGTCTGTATACAGCAGACATTTTTCTAAATATATGCTTTTCTGCAAAGATCTCAGACAGAGGTAAAGTCCTGGAGATTGATCTGCTCTCAGAAACGAGTCCATCATCATCTCATATCATGGAGAACATCATATTAGAAATGTGTTAGGAATGGATGCAGGATCATGAGAATCACACTGTTCATGTCTGTTGATTTCCACAGTCACATTCACCAACATTGTTCCCAGGACCAGGAACGACTTCCTACAATGTAAGTCAGTAAGAAAACAAGCAGAAAAACTCACTGAGTGTGTTCATGTTCTTCCTGTAGAAGGTGAAAGAAGAGTTTTATAATTGATGATGTAAATGATGATTTGTTCAGGATAGTTAGTAAACCCCATATGCAATATGACAAACTGATCTATAGCAAGAGAGATATTTCCCAATAAGGCAATATATTATTAGCACATACATTCATCTCTTGATATATGCAGATGTAAGTTTATAACACAGTGTTGCTCTACAGGCTGTTGAATGCTTGAATCTTACATAATTATAAGGGCAGTATATGTCAAATTATAAACTTGTTCCAATTTCTTGTAGCTTTCATATACTGTTAAGGGATACAGTCAAGGGCATAAATGTTATCTAACAAAGAGGGTGTCAGTTCACACACAGGCTTATCGCCGTGTCAGTGGGGTGATGAGCTACAGTATAAAAGAAGCTAAGCTTGGTAACTTTATATTCACTCAAAGAAAAATACATCGGATGTCATCATTTTTTGTCATGACTAATTTATTAATGACCCAGCATCATCTGTATTAAAGAGAAAGAATCACTTCACCCCATGTTTAAAGTGAAAGTGAAAGTCGCTGCCTGAGTTACTGACACATAACTACTGAAGAGCTTTGCTGTCTCCCACCAGATCCTGTGTGTGTCAGTGAAGGGGGAAAGCAGGCAGTGGACTGAACCACTGTGAGGCAAGGGAGGGGGGACTCAAAACGTTTCCGAACTTAAAACACCACACCGTTTTACTAATTACACAGTTCTTTTAAGTATATGTACATTATATTATTCAGAATACAGGGAGTCACTTGTAGTGATATTTTTAGGGGGGTATTTTGGCCTTGTATGTTAACACTTATATGACAATACATTTCATATATGTAAAGAAGATAATGTATATAATATATACGCTATATAATTAATATATATATTTCCATATGGGTCTGTACTGAGACACTGCCGATCCATTGAACAGAGACAGTAAAGGGTTCAGCGATGTCAAACAGATTCATAATTCCTGATTCTGATGCGTTTTGTTTCCACCAGATTCCCATCAGCTCACTCTGGATCCGAACACGGCACATAAAGGTCTCCATCTGTCTGATGGGAACAGAGGATTTACTGTCCCTGACACACTGCAGTCGTATCCTGATCATCCAGACAGATTTGATCTTGTGTATCAGGTGTTGTGTAGAGAGAGTGTGTGTGGACGCTGTTACTGGGAGATTGAGTGGAGTGGACATTGTGTGTTAATATCAGTGTCATATAAGAGCATCAGCAGGAAGGGACAGGGAATTGAGTTTGGACATAATGATCAGTCCTGGAGTTTGGTCTGCTGTCCCAACAGTTATGTATTCTGGCACAATAAGATACGGACTGTTCTCCCTCTAGAGTCCAGCTGTAGGAGAATAGGAGTGTATGTGGATGTGAGTGCAGGAACTCTGTCCTTCTACATCATCTACAGTGACACAATGAGTCTCATCCACACAGTCCAGACCACATTTACTCAGACGCTCTATCCTGGGTTTGGGTCTAATTTTATTAGATCATCAGTAAAACTGTGTTGATGAATCAGATTAGACTGATGAGAGATTCTACCCATAATGCTCTGAGCTGATGATGAATCAGTAACGGTGAGATGTTATAGACCCAGATAGCAAGTAACCATTGAAACAATGTTAAGTGAATGTTGATGAGTCAATGTTAACTGATTCTTGAAAAGTGGGAAAAAACAGGGTGAAATATTGAAAAAATAAAACCTTGTACTCAGAAAAATGAAACTATGTTTTTGTATCAACTTTTCTCTTTAACTTTTAAACACTTCCACATGTGACCAACAATTCCTCTACAAATATAAAACATCATAATCAAATATGATCAAAATATTCATCTGACAGAGGTGACATAGACCTGAATTTGGTGTCATTTTAATGATCAAATACAGTAGTTTGAAGTGGATCAAAAAAGTTCATCAAAGTTGTCCCAAGAACAGTACCAGAACCAGTATTTTGGTTTTAGCACAACTTTGATGAAAGGACTTCACACACTTCAAAGGCTGTATCTCAGCCGAATTTTGATCAATCAAAACAAAACTTGGTATGCTTCATCACAGCTATGGTCTGTGGGTCAATGTCAAATTTGGCAACAGCGCCACCTTTGGATCATGATGTACAAAAAAAGTGCTGTTTTTACCAATAACCTCTGAACAGTTAGAGAATCATGATCTGTGAATGTCTGTGGATTCCTTGGGTCATGCTGCATCTGTGGATATCCATTTATTATGAACCACGTGTCCACCACTGTGACATTTGTCATGAAATGCAATATATTTTAAACATTTTTCAACATATCTTTTTGACTGTCACACCCTTTGGACTGTTTTGTGTGTTTTTTCCCCCGTGTATGCCCTTATTTGGTCTTCCTGTTCCGTTTCTAATTCATTACGTCACTGTCTAATCATCTACACCTGTCTCCCCCTGATTAGTCCGTGTATTTAAGTTTGGTTGTGTTCCACGTCTGGTTCTTGTATTGTCATATTCGTCAGTTTACGTTGTGTTTGCATTTTGGTTCCCTGCTGTTTCCTGTCCGTTCCTGTTTACATTTTGGATTATTTAATAAAGTGATCTCCTCGCTCATCTTGATCATTCCCCGCACACAACGCCATCGTGACATTGACATATTTGCACAAAAATCAGTATGGATCATCGACAGCATGTCCTGGAGATACCTGAGAAGAATGAACACAGCGCCAACTAACGTTCCAGAGAATTTTGAAAGCATTGTCCAAATGATGTTATTTTTATATCTTTTCATTCCCTGGTTTATGCTGATTCTGATGATGTCTCATTTGTCATTTTTTATTAATTTGCCTGTTGGCCATATTGAAGTAAATGAAAACTTGTACAAATTGTCCAAAAAATGTGTTACATCACGGATCCCGCATGCTCCATATTGTGAGTTCGAAACTCAATGACACGTGTCCAGACCGCAAGAGCTACTGTGACGAGAAATGACGCAGAAGTTGCTTCTGTTTTAGGCACTGTCCCTTTCCTAGTATGATCTCATCTGAACATATTAAAGATCCAGAACAACAATTTACAAATAATGTACTCACCCCCTTGTCATCCACGATGTTCATGTCTTTCTTTCTTCAGTCATAAAGAAATTATCCAGCCAAGGAAGAAGGGTCTTATCTAGCAAAATGATCGGCTATTTTAATAAAAGTAATACAATTTATATACTTTTTAATGCCAAACGCTCGTCTTACTCTGCCTGAACTCTGTTTTGTTCCGGTTCATGACAGTTAGTGTATGTGGAAAAACTCCCATCTCATGTTCTTCCTCAACTTCAAAATCATCCTATATCGCTGTTTTACCTTTTTTGTTAAGGGTGTTTGATCTTCTTTGTAAACACTGTGTCTGTTCTTCTGCAGTGATGTAGGATGATTTTTAAAAGATTTTTGAAGTTGAGGGAGAAAATACGATTGGAGTTTTTCAACATACACTAACTGTCTTGAGTCAGAATACACAGAGTTCAGGGAGAGAAAGACAAGACGAGCATTTGAGATTAAAAAGTATTTAAATTGTATTTTTTTATTAAAATAACCGATCGTTACGCTAGATATGACCCTTCTTCCTTGGCTGGAATCGTTTACAACCACATTTGTGATCATTTGAAGCTGCATTTAAACTACATTTTGGAAGTTCAAACTCGGGGCACCATATCAGTCCATTATATGGAGAAAAATGCTGAAATGTTTTCCTCAAAAACCATAATTTCTTTACGACTGAAGAAAGAAAGACATAAACATTGTGGATGACAAATTAGTAATGAGTAAATGAGTGATGAGTAAATTATTTGTAAATTGTTGTTATGGAAGTGGAGTTCTCCTTTAAATGAAGCTAGCAGTGTATTTATGTACAAATTATTAATTTGAATTTATTCTCAGTTGAACTTCTGAACTTCAGCAGCAGTAGGAACCCCATCTTTCCAGTGGCACAACACGATGTTCGATTTCGGTGTGGTGGATTTTGATTACTTAAATATGTGGGTAGGTGATGTACTAATCATTCTTACTTTTCTTTGAATTAGAAATAAGAATTTATTTTTTGGTTTACTGTATTCATTCTTACTGAACTTGTTCATTTTGAATTCATTCTCACTTGAATCACTGAAATTCAGCAGCTCGATGAACACATTTTCTCAGTGGTGTATGGTGATAACCAACAAACACTTGACTTGAAAAGTTGTGTGTTTGAATCCCATGTGGTGTAATGTTCAAATTGCTTTATTATTATTATTATGAGTGTGTTCAAAATTTTATTTTGGTCAGCATTTTACTAATTTCTAAACCATTTTATTAGTAATCTTAGGACAGATGGAATAATAAACTATACTTTATAAAAGCTATAGAAAATAAAGAACTATAAAACAATTAAAAACTTTAAAAACCAAAGTATTTTTATTTACTTTCTGAAGTCATGGAGCCCTTAAAACAGACTTGGCCCGTGTAGCCAGCTATGTTTTTACTTGATTCCTTTACTTAAGTTGTGTTTGAGGAGATTTGTACTTTATTCAAATACAATTATAGTGACTACTTGTACTTTTACTTGATTACATTTCTGAATAAAAAAACTTTTTTACTCTTATCTTACATTAAACATGGTACATGGAAGCTCAAATGTGAATGCTAATGAGGTTTATTCAAGCACATTTGTTACAGCTTTAGTTATAGCTTTCATCAGGTACATTTCTGGGCTTCCAGATTTATTTGCCATCAAATGTGAAATTTTTTAATCATTATTTTTGATATAGCCATATTGGCTGAATGCACAAGACTGTGCAAATAAAATCAGTGATTAAGTAATACAATTTATGTTTAGTGGCTATGATTACATTTTAAATTAAATGTTACAAAAATCTCCAAAAAGTGTGTACATGAACATGTTAAATTCATTTGGTGGAAGGTGAAGCTGGAGGAGCTGAGTCCTAAGGCGATGGCGGGTCGACGCCCGATGGAGCTGGTGGATCGACAGGTGACGGTGGAGGTGAGGGAGCTAGGAGCCGCAGGGTCTACGGGCTAAGGTGGAGTCCAGGCTTCGGAGGCTAGAGGTGGAGGTGAGGGATTCTCCAGCCACGGTGACAATGGAGGATGGCAGACCCATGGAGCTTACACCGTATGGTGGGCTGGGGGGCGAGCAGAGGGATTGCCAGATGAAAGCGGTGGAGGAGGCAGGATTGGGCGGGTGGTTTGTTATTCAGGAGGAGTGGGTTAGTGAAGGTGCAGGCAATGGGGAGCTGGACAGGACCAGTGGAGACACAGAAGATGAAGGAGGGCTGGACAGGACCAGCGGGGACGAATGAGAGAGGAGAGGGAGCAAGTCAGCCTCAAGATCCATTTCCCAGTCAATTAAATCTTCCTTCAAGTCCTCAGGACTCAGACTTCCCGTTTGTTGCTGTTGCATGCTTAGAGTTTGAGCTCCGTCAAGTTAAGTTCTTGTTGTCTGTTTTTCAATCTAAAATCAAATTTATACACCATCCCTTTTGCTTCTTATAACGTGTGAATATACCCCCTGTTGTATTTTACAACTAAAACAACCAGATTGCCCTGTTATCACTAGCCTTATCACTAGTTTTGTTTTGATTTCCAGAGTCCGCTAGCTTTATAGCCCGTTAGCAGCACCAGTGTGGTTGCTGCTAATCTTGCTTGCATTGTTTACACGCTATTTGCAGACATTACTCTTGTTTACTCACTGTTACTTGCTTTAATGGTCAATTTGTGTCCACCTTTGAGTGCAGGTGAGGACACTCGGTACAGCTCGAGCTGGAGGGTGTGGAGAAGCAGATTCAGGAGCTGTTGGAGAGGCAGACAGAGCTGAGAGCGGAGAGACGCTCTGCAATCCTCCCGGGTAAGTATACAGCGTGATACTAACACTCTGACCACCTCTACTCCGTGCGCTCCTCTGCACAGGTCCCGTGCACCCTGGATGCGATCTTCCCAGGTGTGCTTCACTCCGGCGCCAGGACACCACGGACCCTGGGTGCAGCAGCAGCGGAAGACGCGAGCCAGGCCCCGGCCGAGGACCTGGCCCCCTCCGCCGCCTCCGGTCTTCGAGATCTTCACCCGGAACCGCTTCGCTCCCCTCCGCGAGACAGAATGCAGCGCTGTGATCGTCAGAGACTCCATTGTCCGGTACTTCCGTGCTACCTTAGCTAAAGGTAAAGTGCACACTCACTGTTTTTCTGGTGCTCACGTTCTCGATGTTTCTGCACAGATACCCGCAATCCTGAAAGGCGGCGAGAGCGTCGGCTCGATCATCCTGCACGCGGGGGTGAACGACATCAAGCTGCGGCAGACGGAGGTTCTGAAGAGGGACTTCAGCAGCCTGATCGAGACGGTTCGCAGCACGTCGCCCGCGACAAGGATCATCGTGTCAGGACCGCTTCCCACGTATCGACGTGGGCACGAAAGGTTCAGTAGACTTCTTGCTCTAAATGAATGGTTATAGTCATGGTGTAACGAACAGAAACTGCTCTTTTTAATAATTGGAATCTTTTCTGGGAACGTCCTAGGCTTTTCCATGCTGATGGCCTGCACCCCAGCAGAGTTGGAGCGGAACTGCTGTCGGACAACATCTCCAGTAAGTACATTCTCAAATGATTGCTACGATGGCTTTTGTTCTGAATGCTTAAATGATAGTACTTGCACTGTCCAATCTATAAAGACTGTGTCTGTTCCTCGAATAGTGAGGTCAAAACATAAATTTAATTCAGGATCTAAAAAAATCTGATCGTAATTAAACCAGAAAAAAGCAACATACAATTAAAGCTTGGGCTCCTAAACATTAGATCACTTGCACCCAAAGCAGTTATTGTGAATGAAATGAACACAGATAACAGTTTTAATGTACTCTGCTTAACCGAAACCTGGCTAAAACCTAATGATTATATTAGTCTAAATGGGTCTACTCCACCAAACTACTATTATAAACATGAGCCCTGTGGTCGTGGCGGTGGTGTTGCAACAATATATAGTGATACTATCAGTGTTACTCAGAAAACAGGATACAGGTTTAATTCATTTGAAATTCTTCTGCAAACATACTGCAAAAGAAATCTCTACTATCTCTACTATTTTAGCTACTGTGTATAGGCCGCCAGGTCTGCATATACAATTAGCAGAATTCCTTTCAAAAACTATTGGTCCTGCGGGAGGGTGGGTGGGAAATCCAGGCCCGTATATTGTTCAGAGCAGGCAGGAAATTTCACATGTATATCCTCAGTGACATTGGTTAAGTCCAGTTCAATTTCTAAAAGTCCCAGTTCCAGACAACTCTCACCCTCAGCGGTGCAGTGGACGTCAGCACCCTCACACTCCACTGGAACATCCCCCGTCGCGGGCATTGTGGCCGGCTCTCGCACCTGGTCGGACTTGATAGGCTCCGGCTCCGTAGCATACTCTAGTGCTGTCACTCCTAGTGGTGATGGCTCTGTCGCTCTCGGCTCGGGCTCTCCGTCCACGGTGGGCTCGGGCTCAGGCTCCGCGAGTCGGGGTGGTAGTGGGCTGGGCTCTGGGTCGTGGTGGGCTGGGCTCTGGGTCTTGTTGCGAGACGTCTGCGAGGTGTGGTTGAACGAGATTGCTGTCCTCCTCTGCTTCGTCCAACGTGAAAGTCGACCCGCTCTTCCACAATGCAAAGTTTATGTGACTTTGTAGAGTCCAGCATGGATATTCATGGGGCATGACGAAGATAAGGTTATCGTCCAGACCACACCTAAATTCCTCCATTAGGCAGACGTCATTGCAGCTGGCACGGGGGCAGGTGTTAACAAACTCCTCCACGTAGTCCTCCAGGTCCCTGCCATTCTGGAAGATGAAGATCGTAATTCCTCCCAGAATGGTGTTACCCCTCCTTGGAACAACGTTGAGGCGATGTTCATATGGTAAATGGGAAAAGAAAAAATTGTGAAAACGAAAATAAAACACGGGGAAATCTTGTGTCTAATTATTGTTCGGTCTGACCTTCTGTCACGGTTGTGTCAGATAGAGACAAATGAAGACAAAATATATTAAACAGTCTTTAATATAATCCAAAAACCAGGGTAAACAAGAACAGCAGGACGACACACACCAAACTTACAACAAGGTCCGACAACAAACACTGAACTGAATACAACTTATAAAGGGGTGCAAACGAAACTACAGACAGACTTTAAGCCCATGGTCTTAAAGTCTGGACCCCCCCAGGCCAAAGCCCATGGCCAGCGCCCTCCGCCCCGAAGTGAGTGCCATGAAAAATGGTCAGAGCCTGGTTACGGGGCGGATGCTGGGGGGTGTATGCCTCACACCCCCAGAGACCTCCCCTACTAAGAGCCTGCTTCTGAAATAGACACATACTGTCTATAGGAAAAGACTCCTTACTTTTATTCATAGACAAACTTCTATGAATGATCATGCACATGCCCAGAACATTATGTGTATCATTACTGTTTTGTATATAGTCTTTTGTATTGTTGTATTGAACACTATTTCAAGCATGACTTATTATAGAATTATATAATGTAATCCAATTGGTACCATGTCTGGTATCAAAATAACCTTTGTTTAGTCCACCATCGCTTGATGTATACAACCTCTTCATAACATGCATTGCATGCTTGTTATATTAATCAGAGTATGTAAAGCCTTCATACTCTGCCCTTCCGTGTCATCATCCTGTGACCACACAGAAGCGTTGTCATCATGGAAAGAATCAGTGCAAAGGATCATGGGGGGCCGGAAGTTGTACCCTTTGAAACCCTTGAAATCCACAGAATAGGATAAGCACACATGACGCGCCATTCCCGCATTCACCTGCGCTTGCGCCCTCACTTCATGTTTACAGCTGACTGATTTTGACGGCAAATGATGATAATGATGATGAAAAAAGAAAGAGAGCCCAAGATGATGGTCGTGTCTCACTTTCAGGTATGTTCATAATCCTGTGAAACTTTTTTTGCCTGTTGATGTTAATAACATGTTTTAATGTTGGTAATAATTTCTCCACCAATGCATCTGCCTTAATATTCTCTTTGAAATTCCATGTTCCCGTACGAAAATTAACCATGGTTTTACTACGAATAAAATAAAAAAAAAATCATGGTTCTTGGTAACCACAAATTATCCATGGTTTTATTACTTAAAATTATAATTTACAAAGAAGTGTTCAAATAATATTTTTTGTGGTAATAAAAAAAGACCCAAGCAAACAACAGTCTTTAAAATGCATTATAATAAAACAATGAGCCAATAATGATTGGCCTGGTAATTGCTGTTGTTACACTTACAAGATGATAACTGTGGTGCGGTCAGTGACTGATCGGGAGGCGTGGGATCCATTTGCGACATTTTTATTACAAACTCGGAGTGAAACAGGCAGAGTTAATCACCAGCAAACAGTACAACGGGGATAATCCGGAGAGAGTAATCGATAGTCCAGGCAGGTGGGTCGGGGCAGGCAGGAAAGAATCAAAACACGATATAAACAGGGAAAACACTACAAATGAAAACGCTCAGGATGATAGTCGAACTAACTAAACTTCGCAGTGAGCGCCTGAGACCGGCGGCCTAAAATGGCCGACAGAAGGGAAGCGCTTCAGAGAGACCCGGAACCGGAAGTGAGGGACCCCAGGTACGGCATTGTGGGAAATGTAGTGGGTTAGAACTCCGGTGAGGGTTCCCGCTGACGGCGGTTAGAGGGAGCCACAGAGACCGCTCCGGTGACAGAGCCCCCCCCCCCGCGAGCGACTCCTGGCGCGAGGAGGTGGCCAGTGCCGGGGTCTACCTCTTCCACGGGGGGCTGGTCGATCCGGGTGCGATGCGTGGAAGTCGGCGGCGAGGCAGGGGTCGAGAATGTCTGTGGCAGGAACCCAGGATCTTTCTTCTGGGCCGAACCCCTCCCAATCGACCAGATACTGGAGGTGACCACTCCGGCGCCGGGAATCCAAGATGGCCTTGACCAGATAGACCTCCTCGCCGTCGATGATGTTGGGGGGAGGTCCCTGTGAGGCGGCCTCGTCTAGGATCTCCGCTCCTTCCGGACTGTCAGCGGGCTTTAACAGAGAGACATGGAAGGTGGGTGAGATACGATATTCAGAAGGTAATCTTAATCTGAAAGAAACAGGTGTGATTTGTCTTATGATCTGGAAAGGGCCCACGTACCTGGGGCTTAATTTTCTGCATGGTAGACGAAGACGCAGGTCCCGGGTGGAGAGCCACACCCATTGTCCGGGCTCATAAGGGGGGTTAGGGCGACGTCTACGATCGGCCTGAACTCTGGTGCGACGTATAGCGCTCTGGAGGTGAATGTGCGCTTGGTTCCATGTCTCCTCACTCTGTTGGAACCAGGAGTTCACCGCGGGTAGATTCGAGAGTTCGCCGGACCAGGGAAACAGAGGTGGCTGGAAGCCTAGGATGCACTGAAAGGAGGTGAGCTGAGTGGAGGGCTTGCGCAAGGAGTTCTGGGCGTATTCTGCCCAGAAGAGGTATCGACTCTAGGTGTCCTGTTGGTTGTGACAGTAAGTGCGGAGGAAGCGGGTCAACTCCTGGTTCAATCTCTCTACTTGTCCATTGGCCTGGGGGGTGGTATCCCGAGGTCAGACTCACATTAACTCCGAGGAGGCTGAAGAAGCTGGACCAGAGGCGTGAGGAGAATTGGGGACCGCGGTCGGATACGATGTCTTCTGGGAGGCCGTAGAGTCTGAATACCCAGTTGCATAATAATTCCGCGGTTTCCATGGCCGTGGGGAGTTTGGCTAGGGGAATGAAGAGGCAGGCCTTTGAGAAGCGGCCTATGATGAACAGGATGGTGGTATAGCCATTGGAGGGAGGCAGGTCCGTGACGAAGTCGATGGCTATATGGGACCATGGGCGTTGTGGCACAGGCAAGGGCTGGAGCAGGCCGGCTGGTAGGCAGTGAGGTACCTTAGACATGTTGCATACGGTGCACCTACTGACAAACTGGATGGTGTCGGCGCGTTGACCTGGCCACCAAAACCGATTGCCCAACAGCTGCAAAGTAGCCTCTATTCCGGGGTGGCCTGAGCTAGGGGTGTTATGTACTTTGGCCAGCACTCGTGGTCGGAGAGCGAGCGGGACATAGACCAGGTTGGGTGGACATTCAGCGGGGATGGGGTCTTGAACCTGGGCCTCCGAGATCTCTGTCATGATATCCCAAGTTACAGGTGCAATTATCATGGAGGGAGGTAACATGGGTTCGGGGTTGCCGATTGGAAGGTCGGGTTCGTGGAGGCGAGAGAGCGCATCGGCTTTGGTGTTCTGGGAGCCAGGTCGATAGGTGACGGAGAAGTCGAACCTCGAGAAGAACAGCGCCCAGCGCGCCTGTCGGTGATTTAGGAGTTTGGCCGAGTGGAGATACTCAAGGTTTTTATGGTCGGTGAGGACGGTGAAGGGGTGTTTGGCACCCTCAAGCCAGTGTCGCCACTCCTCCAGGGCTAACTTGATTGCTAGCAATTCTCGATTGCCCACGTCATAGTTCCTCTCTGCAGGGCTCAACTTATGCGAATAAAACGCGCATGGAAACATCTTGGCTGGGTTCACCCTGGCGTTGCGAAAGCACCTCCCCGACTCCGGTGCTGGAAGCGTCCACCTCGACAACGAAAGGTCTGTCGGGGTTGGGATGGTGGAGAATGGGTGCGGTGGTGAAGCGACGACGAAGCTCGTCAAAGGCCTGGATAGCCGATTGGGGCCAGGTGAGGCGTGACGCTACCTTCTTGACCATTGTGGTGAGCGGTGCTGCCACGGAGCTGAAGTTTCGGATAAAACGTCGGTAGAAGTTCAAGAAGCCGAGGAACCTTTGGAGCTCCTTGAAAGTGGTAGGACGTGGCCAGTTCAGGACTGAGTTGACCTTGCGTTCGTCCATAGCAACCCCCTCGGGGCTGATGATATAGCCAAGGAAGGAGATCTTGTCTAGGTGGAACTCACATTTCTCCTCTTTTGCGTAAAGCTGGTGAGAGATGAGGCGTTGTAGTGTGGCCCGGACGTGGGTGACGTGTTCCGAGTAGGAGTTAGAGTAGATGAGGATATCATCGATGTAAACAATTACCCATCTGTTTAGCATATCACGGAAGACCTCATTCACGAAAGCTTGGAAGTATGATGGACTGTTTGCCAGACCGAAGGGCATGACCAGGTACTCGTAGTGCCCACTGGTCATGGAGAAGGCGGTCTTCCACTCGTCCCCAGAGCGGATCCTGATGAGATTGTAGGCAGACCTCAAGTCCAGTTTAGTGAAAATCTTGGCGGAACGTAACTGCTCCAAGGCTGAAGGGACAAGCGGAAGGGGGTAGCGGTACTTGATGGTGAGATCATTGAGGGCACGGTAATCGATGCATGGTCGGAGACCTCCGTCCTTCTTCTTGACAAAGAAAAAGGCCGCGGATGCTGGGGAGGTGGAAGGCCTGATGAAACCCTTAGCCAGTTCTTCTTGAATGTACGTGTTCATGGCCGTGGATTCCGCCTCTGACAGTGGGAAGGTGCGTCCCCTGGGGGGAGCTGCCCCAGGTATAAGGTCGATGGTGCAGTCACCTGGGCGGTGAGGTGGTAATTGGGTGGCCCCTTGCCGGCTGAAGGCTTCGAGCAGGTCTTGGTACTCAGCAGGTATGGAGCTAGTCGCGGTTTGAGGGCTGGGTGATGGTTGAGACGTAAGCCCAGGTCGAATGCAAAGATTCTGACAGGAGGGTGACCAGCGGGTGATTATCCGATCGTTCCAGGCTATGGTGGGTCCGTGTAGGTTTAGCCAGGGGTATCCTAGGATGATGGGTGAATGGGGTGATGATACGACGAAGAGACGGATGGTTTCATGGTGATGAGGAGCAATGCGGAGGGTGAGATCGGTGGTGATATGTTGAATCTTGCCAGAGCCTAGTGGTCGTCCGTCGAGGGCTGCCACGGTCACATGTGGGGAGCAAGAGAAGACAGGTACATGATTAGCGGCTACAAATGTGGCATCAATGAAATTTCCAGCAGCTCCAGAGTCAATGAGAGCGGTGGTGTTAATAGTGACCTCCCTAAAGCCCAGTACAGCCGGTATCCCACAACGACTTAATGGAGGTTCGTCAGTACTCACCGCGGCTCGTGAGGGGGCCGTCATTCCACCCGCTCTGGGCCGCGAGGGTGCGGAAAGTTAGCGCATAGTCCGCCGCGGTCCTTCGGCCTTGCTTCAGCGCCATGATCTGTTCTCCCGCCTCTCCGTTCTCTGAGCTTGGTTGAAATACTTCCTTGAAGCATTGCAAGAAGGCCTGAAACGAAGGGAAGGTTGGCTGGTCCAGCTGCCAGGCCGTGGTGGCCCAATCCAACGCTCGCCCAGAAAGCAGTGAGCACACGAAAGCGATCTTTGCTTCGTCCGTTGGGTATAAATGCGGCTGCTGGCTGACAAACAGTGAGCACTGCAACAGAAATCCCTTGCATCTGGCGGGTGATCCGTCGAATTTTTCGGGAAACGCCAAACGCGGACTAGCGGCAAACGCCGGTGGTGGTGAGGAGGGAGGCGTTAGTTGGAGGCCCTGCAGTGCTTGAACAAGTTGTCCCGTTAGATCGGTGAGACGATCCAATTGGTGCTGGTGAGCCATCAGGGTTAAGGCCTGTGCTGACAGCTCAGTGGTAATTTGATGAACCGTCGCGGGACTTGCCGATGGTGCCGCCTGGGCGGTCGCTGGATCCAATGGCGACAAAGTTTTCTGTGGTGTGGTCAGTGACTGATCGGGAGGCGTGGGATCCATGTGCGACATCTTTATTACAAACTCGGAGTGAAACAGGCAGAGTTAATCACCAGCAAACAGTACAACGGGGATAATCCAGAGAGAGTAATCGATAGTCCACCAGGTGGGTCGGGGCAGGCAGGAAAGAATCAAAACACGATATAAACAGTCCAATCGGCAACAGGGAAAACACTAGAAATGAAAACGCTCAGGATGATAGTCGAACTAACTAAACTTCGCAGTGAGCGCCTGAGACCGGCGGCCTAAAATGGCCGACAGAAGGGAAGCGCTTCAGAGAGACCCGGAACCGGAAGTGAGGGACCCCAGGTACGGCATTGTGGGAAATGTAGTGGGTTAGAACTCCGGTGAGGGTTCCCGCTGACGGCAGTTAGAGGGAGCCACAGAGACCGCTCCGGTGACAATAACATTCTTGTTCAATATTGACCAAACATTTACACAGCCACTGATGCAGGATGCAGCACTGAAGCAAGTCCATCAACCAGCTCTGTAGGTACAGATGCAGTGGCCACAACTATCAATCTACAATCTGGCAGAAGTTCTATGAACATAGAGAGACCATCACTCAATAAAGAAGTAGAAACTGATGTAGTGTCCCCTCCGAGTGCTCTTCCAGATGATCCTTCTTTCTGGCCATCTTGTCTAACAGATTCGGATCATCTTGAAATTGTACAGAGAGGACCAGTTAAAGTAGAATCT
>VONZ01003161.1:0-27230 GCA_012976165.1 Labeo catla | reverse complement strand
CGAACTGCCATCTGCTCTCATTGAGCTAGTATCAACCAACCATCCATATGGTTGAGTACGCGGAGGCCTTGGAGTTGCAGAGGAGCCAGAGCAGCATCCACACATTTGATGCAAGGCCGAAAGGAAGAACCCACTATTAGTAAGCTTCACGTTTAATGAAATGACACCAAATCAAGAATAAGTTAGCTGTTTATTCCTATAAAGAAATAAAGTTAACCTTTATTTAGCTGACTAAAGTACAAAGAAAACATTCCAATGTTCTCAGTGGCCAATTTTTAATTTTATTTTATAAATATAACCAAATTTTGATTTTCAGGGCTGTAACACAGTCCAATAAAGTTCTGACAGAGGTACAATAAAAGTGAAAAGGTTATAGAATATCCCAATTAAACTGTTCTGAAACAGTTCACAGTAAGCAGATGCAATGGAAATACGTGAGGATATCATGTTTGGATATAAAAGTCTTTGCAAGCGAAGTTGGATCATGTCTCATCAAAGTTCATGACAAAAGTATCAAACAAATCAAAAATCACATTTCTTAGTAGAAAATCGCTAAGAATTTAGGTCTTTCACCAACTACCACACATAATAATGTGAAAAGATTCAGGGAATCCAGAGAAATGTGAGTCTGTGTAGGGCAAGGCAAGACATCTTTCTTATATGTAGATGACCTCTGAGCCCTCAGATGGTATTGCATAAGCAACCGTCATTCTGTGATGTTGAATATAGCCACATGGGGCTATATATTTATCAATAAATGAAATTTGAAATTTAGAGGATTGTATTTTAGGACTGTATTTAGAGGAAAGAGGGAGGCGAAAGGGTGAGACCTGTCTCCAATCCCTCTGCTAAATAATATACACATCTAACCTTCTCAAAGCCAGATGACTATTTCATCATTAAAATCCTCATAATTAAATGCTGCCAAACAACCAAACAAGTGAAACACAGTCTGAACGTTAAGCTGAATATTTTAATTATATATGCAATTTAAAGAATTGTGAATAACAGCTTGCAAATGCAATAATAGGTTTACACAACATCAGAGGAAAGAGAGAAAAGGAACCTCTCATCTGCTCACAGTTTCCCCTGGCGTTATTTTGCAGACCCATAATGCATGCATTGCCAAGGCAACACAATTCTATATTGCATAAAGACATTCTTCCCTCGAGAAGAAATGCCAACAGGAGCAGAGCTAAACATTCAAGATGCACACACAGAGCGCTTGCTGAAGACATAGAAGCTAACACTGGTTGTTTTTCGGATATGCTTTTAAGCTTCCTAGTCTGAACGTCACCCCGCCCATGACATCTCGCCATGCTATTGAACTGATTTCACACATGCTTCAGGACACGGTCATGCAGAGGTGTTCCCAAAGTGTTTCTAATGCAGCTCGAGTTCCCTGAAGGAGAACATGGGCCATGATTATTCTGAGCCAGACTATATTGATGTGGACTCTGACTAGTCTTAACAGAACTATATTAACATGGACACAGATGACCCTTAAGAGGCCTGTGTCAATATTACAAAGAAAAGTGTGGTAGACAAATCGGATAACATTTATGAAAGCTGTTGTGATTAATAGTGAGTAAACCCAAAAACTATTTGTATCAAAGATTCTTTCTTTTTTGTTACTGTAGTGAAATGTATTTGTCATTGTATATAATTATTTTGTTTACTCTTCTAATATGCTTTAAATTCACTTGTTTAGTCCTGGTTCTTCCTTAAAATAGCTACTTATTGATCTGTATATGCCCTGCTAATTAGCCAATCACTATAGCCATGTACTAATGGGTCCTGATTTCTAAATGCTTGCATTGATGCACAATAGACTGAGGCTTTGAACCTACCTGATGTTTGTATGGTGTGTGCGTATACATGAGCAATGTGAGTTTATTTCCTTTGTTTTTATTATTATTATTATTTACATTGTGTGTCCTTGACACTGTAACCTTAGTATGGTTTATTTGATCAGAATTCATCGGAATTGTGCATATATATATATATATAGTATGTTGCTGCCTTATATATTAAACAGCTTTAAATGACTTTTTTTCTACACTGCATACACCATAATGACAAAGCAATAAAAGAACTGTCACAACTTTGTAAAAGTATTAAAAGTAAAAAGAAAAATGTACATTGCATAAGTATTCAGCTGACTATTTGTGGGTTGTTTTGTTTAGGGGCACGGTCTTACAATAGACTGATGCACAGATCAGTTCCTAACATACACATAGTTTACATTTTTAGCTTTTACCAAAGCATCATCAGTTCTTCTTAACAATCAGGAAGTAACCTCTTCATTCAAGCACATTTTGAAACAACACAAGCATCACAATGCCAAGACCTTCTCTTCTCACTTTGATATTGGGTAAATTCAATTTTCAGTTCTTGCACTTTCTATTTTTTTTTATAACAGATGAAGATTAAAGATTAAAATATCATTATGATACTGCATGTCACAATGTTAATATCACAGTAATATTTAATACTTAAAACAGTTTAGTTATGAACTGAGTACACTGGTTGGTTGTGCCATCTTTTTAACATTGTGCCATCAACTCTGAAATTTCCAGAGAGATTTTAACACTTTTTTCTGAAACTGAACTGAAACTGTTTGCTAATACCAGAAACTAACTTGATAATCGTTGACTATCTGAATCAATAACGCAAATTTACCACGATTTTAAACTGAATGCTAGACTTGAACCCCATTTCTGAGTACTATATATCTGAACATATAAATGGTTTATAGTAACTCTCTCACAGTTAAACAGATTCACTTTTGATGCAGAACTTCTTGCAGAAGAGTTAATCATCTGTATATTTGGACTGATTTTGAAAAGACATTGACCAACAAGTTAATCTAAATAAGTTTTAGCTGCTTTAATAAAATGAGCTGTTTAGTAAACTAAAATTATTTAAAACAGCTCTAACAGAGATACATTTCTATAACTTCTCACATTTAAATGCAGATATATAGTCATTACGTTAACACATAAGCTCAGTGCTTAAACATTCTCATGCTCATCTAGACACCAGAGTTTTCAAACTATACATTTGTAGGACTATAACAGACTTACAGCTGATGACAGAACCATGCATAAATAAATAAAAAGTTCCATGTTCATATTGCTAGAGACTTTGCGCAGTGTTATTACAACATTAATTTTAGCTCTACTAAAATAAACCTGCACACATTTTCTTTCTCTCTAAGACCACATTTACACAAATAATAGGTCCTATTGTTCGTTCCTGCAATGCTATTGGATTTTTTTTTTGTTTGTTTGTTTGTTTGTTTGTTTTTTTTTTTTACATGGCCTGTTTACCTGGCCATGAACTCACACAATCTGCACATTATCTTGTTTTACTGGACTAATGAACATTCAAGTAAGTAAACTACCTAAAATATTTCTTTCTGTGTGTCTAGAACAGGGGTGGCAAACTCCGGTCCTGGAGAGTTCAGCTCCAACCCTAATTAAAACTCACCTGCCTGTTGCTTTCTAGTAACCCTTCAGACCTTGATTAGCTTGTTCAGGTGTGTTTGATTAGGGTTGAAGCAAAACTATGCAGGGCTGCGGCTCTCCAGGACCGACGTTCGCCACCCCTGGTCTAGACCATGTAGATGTTAAGGTACTGTTGAATGCTTTGGTCTTAGTAGATTTTGAGCTTATGTCAGTGTTGTAATGCACCTATGTGCAAGCATTACTTGAATGAAGTATGCTTATCATCTGCTCCATGTGAATAGAAACATTTACATTTTACATTTACATTTATTCATTTAGCAGACGCTTTTAACCAAAGCGACTTACAGGTGGGGAATACATCAAGCGACTTAGTAAAGTGCTCATAATACCTGTAATGAGCAGGACTCGTAGGAAGCGTGTAAGATCCAATTGCGAGCTTTTATTAACAGATCGTAGTCAAGACAGGCAGGGTCGATTACCAAACAAACAGTAATATCCAGGGCAAGGCGAGAGCGTAAATCCAATATACAGGCAGAGTCCAAAACCAAAGAGAGCAGTCCGAAAAGTAACAAATAAACAAGGAAATGAAACCAGACAGAACTATGGCAATGAACGAGGCAAAACTGTGGCAAAAACAAAGACAAAACTATGATAAGAAACCAAACCGTGATAATCAAAAAACAGGGCAATTAAAACGCTTGGTAGAGTCCACTATAGCAAAACAATACTTCGCAGTTTCCTGTTTGGCATGGCCTGCCTTTTATGGCTGCCAAACAGGAAGTTACCAGAGAAGCAGCAGAGGGAGCAGGAACAGTCAGTCAGTGGGTGAGGGCTCCCTCTGCTGGCGTGGCGTTACAATACCATAAAACAGGCATTGTTCAGATAAGTACAAGTACATACTCTTTTTGGTTATGCACAAGATTTAAATGTCTTCTTTGTTACATTTTGATTTTCAATCAAAATCTAATGATTATTAAATGATAACTTCAAGTTGGAATAAATTATTTCTTGATAATATTAAAGCATGTGTGTAGCAATATTTGAAACCATCTGTATCTTATCATTTACAAATACACGATTATAAAATACAACTGTTCCTGGCTCTGATTGTTTGCTTAAATATCTGTTTGTTACGTGAGGTGATAATATTCTGTAATTGAACTATTAGCATGAAAAGAACAGAGCAATAAGCTAGAATGTATTGTGTGAAATTTATGAAATGGGTAAATTCTCAGAAACTCGTGGGTATGATTGGGATTGATTTGCACTGAGATTGTTTAGATTGGAAAATAATGAGTTTTTGTCTTTATTCTTCTTTCATTTCACAATGCTACCATCCAGGAAAGACTACACCAGCATGCTTTGCAGCAATGTTCACCTCTGCTTCTCGGGGGACAATAACTGAAAGGACTATCATAATTGAACATGACTATAAACAGAGCTAAACAAGTGTTTTCGTTTAGTTCCTCAGGTTTTGTAAATACAATATCAACATATTTTTATAATAAATGTTTCTTCTTAAAAATATGACTTGTCTGATTATTGTTCTTGTGTGATTATTAGTGTTTACGTAGATATGTAGGCTGCTGTTATGGGGCTACAGAAGCAATACACCCTGCAAATGAAACCCTTAGATGTTCTCTACATTTGTTCAACAGTGAGTAAAATCACTGAAATTCTGCTATACACAACAGACCTAATGTTACAAAATTACAACATTTCCCTAAAAAATTAAATGTCGAAAATGTAAAAACCTACTACTTGAGTGCCATTAACTTGAGAATGGTTTAATACACCACTGACTAAATTATAGGACGCGGTTTTCGGAAGAAATTGTATTTTTACAAAGGTTTTTATTTGGTAAATCATATCTAATTATACAATTACAGTATGTTAAATGCTCCTGTTTTTCTTTTCAACAGCCAGTGCTCTGACTTCCGTAACTGGTAAGTAACAGGCTGACTGAGTTTTTTTTTTTTTTTAGGAGACAGTAAAAAGTAGTACTACAGTGATTAAAAAAACATAAACTTTTTTTGTCTGGCTTTAAGTAATAATAATTATAAAAAAAAAATTCTGAAAATAATAGTTTGGTGCTCTTCTCCCAACAATGTCAAACTTATACAAAATACTTACAGCATGCCAAAAATAACACATTTTTAGTCACGTTGTACTTTAATTTTTAAGGCCAACTACCAGACATACGGTTGGTCAATGGTTCTGACTCATGCTGTGGAAGAGTGGAGATCCGTTATAATGGCCAGTGGGGAACCGTGTGTGATGATGACTGGGACATGAATGATGCTGCTGTGGTGTGCAGACAGTTACAGTGTGGATCAGCCATTAGTGCACCTCATAGAGCCGTCTTTGGTCAAGGCAATGGATCGATCTGGCTGGATAATGTTGAATGCTCAGGAAGTGAAGGAACCCTCACACAATGTTCACACAGTGGAGTAGGAAATCATAACTGTAATCATGGTGAAGATGCTGGTGTTGTTTGTTCAGGCAAGTCAAATCTTAAGCATCTTGACACGTTATTTTGGAGGAAATGTGCAATAGAAATACATTAAAATACAAGCTTCTTGATTTTTATGCTTTCATCACGTTATGTCTTAACATATAATTTTAAACAAATACATTTTTATTCTGCAGGTGAACTGCAGATGCCGACCCTTTCCCTGACCTCCACACATGCAGTTGTTTCTCGTGGAGAAAATATCCAGTTCAGATGCACAACACCTAAACCAAGATGCAATGTTAATGCTGAATTCCAGCTCTTCATAAACGGATCATCTGTATCCTCCCAGAAACATGTATCTAGTATGACTTTCAACTTTGTTAATGTAGATGTTTTATATCAGGGCAGCTACAGCTGTTGTTACTCCTACCAAAACAACATCAAGTCACCTTTGAGCAACATTGTTATTATTACTGTGGGTGAGTGCGTTCAGTTTAGTCTCATTGCCTACATCATAGATTACATACAGTAGTTGCATGAAAGTGAATTCATTTTGTATTGACACCTGTTGATGTCTGTTTTTGTTTACATTTTGTTGAAGACAATATGCAGTTTATTGAAGCCATCTTTATTTGTTTAATGCTATTCGAATTTAATACCTGAGGCTCCTGTTTTGATTCTGTAACCATATAACTCTATTTTTCTTGTTTTCTAGTGAACTTGCAGCAGCCCAACATTTCCCACAGTGCTCCTGATGGATGGTTTGATGAGGGGCCTCAGGGGCCAGTGATCACCAGGGGCCACAGTTTTACTATCATCTGTTCCTCTGAATCTCAGTATTTTGGAGGCAATTTTCACCTGCTCAGAGGGTCAAACATCACCAGGAGTGAGTCAGCTGTCAGTCACTCTGCCTCCTTTTTCTTTCCTGAGGCAGATTATTCACATGAGGGAAACTACAGTTGTGTTTATGAAGTCAGTGTCTCCTCCCGCTCCTTCCGTTCATCTGCCTCTGAACTGCTGCTCATCACTATCACAGGTACTGATATGTAAGAGTCTAAAAACAAGCTGGACTGCTGGTAATGAAAGTTTAACTCAAACACGTGTGTCTCTCTCAGCCTCCATGCTTCCTGTCATTGGTGCTGCAGTGTCAGCTGTGCTGCTCTTATTGTCTGTCCTCATAGTAGTCCTCCTGCTGAAGAGAAGACAAAAGCAAAGGAACAAGGAAACTCATTCAAAGTGTTTTTTTACAAAAGGTAATGGTTTATATTCCATACAAGAAGTCAGACGATATATTATAAAATTCTTAACGTCGTAACATTTTCCTTTAACTGTCCTTTATCTCTATGGAATATCACTAGGTCAAACTGCATCACATAGTAGCAAAAATGAAGATGATGACGAGGCTGATTATGAAAAGGTGGAACTTGGTGAAAACATGAATTATGATGATTCTGAATAGGGCTATATTAATGTGGACATGGATGACCCTTAAGAGGACTGTGTCAATGTAATTATTAAAACATTTCCAGTTTTAAACCTGTGGTCGAAGCCCTCAGTGGGCCATGGAGGTACTGCAGGGGGACTGTACATAATAATTTACAATATTTAGAGCCAAACAACTTCATTATTTAAATGTCAAGGTCTTTATTTAGTAAATAAATATGGTCATAGAAAGTGTATGGTTAAGATACAGTCATGGCCAAAAATATCAGCACCCTTGCAATTCTGTCAGAAAATGCAACATTTCTCTCAGAAAATTGTTCCAATTGCAAATAAAAAAAAAAAAAAAATGAGAAGAAAAGTCATAAAAAAGCTTGATAAAATTTCCCACAGAACTCAAAAATGGACTGGACAAAATTATTGGCACCTTGTCAAAATTGTAAGAAATTGCTTTTCAAGCATGTGATGCTCCTGTTATTTGTATTTAGACACACCTGTGGCAAGTAACAGGAGTGGGCAATATAGTAATCACACTTGCAACCTGTTAAAATGGAGAAAAGTTGACTCAGCTTTTGTGTTGTGTGTCACATTGAGCATGGACAAAAGAAAGGAGTGTAAAGAGTTGTCTGTGGATTTGAGAGAAAAAAATGTGGAAAAACATGGACAATCTCAAGACTACAAGCCCATCTCCAGATATCTTAATGTTCCTGTGTCCACTGTGCGCAATATCATCAAGAGGTTTACAGCCCATGGCACTGTAGCGAACCTCCCTGGACATGGATGGAAGAGCAAAATTAATGAAAAATTACAGTGAAGGATTGTTCGAATGGTGGATAAAGAACCCCAATTAATGTCCAAACAAATTCAAGCTGATCTGCAGACACAAGGTACAACAGTGTCAGCTCGCACTATCCATCGCCATCTGAATGAAAAGGGACGCTATGGTAGGAGACCACTGCTGATACAAAGGCATAAAAAAGCAAGACTGCAGTTTGCCAAAATTCCTGTGACAAAACCACAATCTTTCTGGTAGAATGTACTGTGGATAGATGAGACAATTAAGTAGAGCTTTTTGGTAAAGAACATCATGGCACTGTTTACAGAAAAAGAAATGAGGCCTTCAAAGAAAAGAACACAGTCTCTACAGTCAAACATGGTGGAGGTTTAAAGATGTTTTGGGGTTGCTTTGCTGCTTCTGGCACTGGATGCCTTAACTGTGTGAACGGTGTCATGAAATATATTGCCTATATTTTTGGCCATGACTGTATACACACTGTAGATGTATAACATGCCTGAGTAAACAAATAAAGTGATCAAAAATAAAGTGTATATATACAATTCGGACAGTTTTAGCTTAAATCAAAAATAATATAGGCAAATCAATAATTATGAATTACAAATTCATAATAGTCTATTCAAAAAATATTTTTAACTGTCCCATTGTCCCATCAATGGGGGAGGGTGGGGGGGCATTTCCCCCCACTCTACCCTATATATCTGTATCTGGTTTGACGGCTGTTTCAATTGGTCTTTGCTGCTGTTAGAAATGAAACAAGAGGAAGAGTATTAGAAGAAACAGGAGTTTTCTGAGATTAATGTCTTTCAAACAGATTATTCACACATCAATCTCAGTTTTTAAACCAAGCAAACATTTTCTCTGTCCCGATCTTGAACAGAACAACAGCACTGTGCAGGATAAGCACTATTTTTTTCTGCAGATTCTGCAAATATATACACCAGGGATCCCCAAATCTGGCTCACAAGAGCCACTTTCCTGCAGAGTTTAGCTCTTACCTAATCAAACAGACCTGAGCATGCTAATCAGTGTCTTCATGATCATTAGAAAAAGGTGAGCAGGTAGGTGAGTTTGATCAGGGTTGGAGGTAAACTCTGCAGCACATTGGCCCTTTAGGGTAAGATTGTCTGACACTGTTCAGATAGTCTGACACTGAACTGCATGCAGATGCACAACTTTAGACCTCTTTAGAAATCTGGTTTTCAATTTCGCCAACCAGCTCCTACCTCTGGAAACTATGCACTTTTTTTTTTTTTAGCACTTTAGACAATTTAAAGTTGCTCTTTTACACTTGATGAGGATTAAGGAAACAATCTAAAATGAGCACATTCACTCCCTAAGGAGAGAAGCTCAGAAAATGGAGCACAGCTGGAAGAAAACAAAACTAGAGGTATTTTGTATTGCATGGAGGGAAAGTACTTCTACCTATAGAAAGGCCTTAAAAACTGCTGGATCTGCTTACGTTTTGTCATTTTCAGAAGAAAACAAACACAACCCCAGGTTTTTATTCAACAGAGCAGCTAAATTTTAAGAGTTTAGATCCAACTTGCCTCTGCACACTTGCTGGGAAGTTTCTAGTATGCCTAATAAGAGCTTGATTAGCTGGTTCAAATGTGTCTAATTGGGGTTGGAGCTAAACTCTGCAGGACACCGGCCCTCCAGGACCAAGTTTAGCTCAGGGCACCACTGAGCTAAACCAATATGTATGTTAGACCCTATACCATCTAAGCTACTACAAAAGTGTGCTTTCAGATGTCATAGATCCTCTTCTGAATATTATTAATATTATATTATTATTGTCATTAGGATTTGTCCCCAAAAGCCTCTCATTAAACAACCACAACTTGATCCTGTAGAATTAGTTAATTACAGACCAATCTCAAATCCCTGTAAATTGCAGTCAGAGCAAAAATGTGCAGCAGGACATTTTGAGCACAAGTCTTTGAGAAGATTTCAAGCAGTCTCATTTAATGAAACAACTTGTTTAAAGAAGATCAAAGTGAGCTACAACTGAGCTACAAGGAATTTTTTATTTTCGCAAATAACAGTTTGTTGCAAACTGACTAACATGTTAAAGTTCATTTCTGTGTGTAGAATGCTAAAGGTTGAACTGTAAAACAAGTGCATGTTTAGTACGGGAGGTTAACAGGTATTTTAAGAGCTTTCAGTGTTCACACAATGAGTATAATTTCTAAAAAGAATCAAAAACCTTCCTGTTGCCATTTAGAAAGAACATCATCTGAGCAGTTTGATGTCAATATAGAAGCACCACTGAAACCTTATGAATTTAAAATAATACTGAGCCATTACTTCTCACAGGCTGAAGTGTTGAGAGAGAATAGTGAAATACATAAAGTATCTACAGAAATATCTTAGTGAGACCAGAAAAAAATGTAAAGAAAATCAAAATATACTTATCATGATGTATGAATGATTTACATAATGTCATTAAACTGTATTTTATGTGCCTGCAAATATACATCTTACCACAATTAAACATAAAGTGAATGTTATTTCAGTGTATTTTGTATCCCAAGATGCAAGATTTGTAGATATGGATGATGGTGATCATGAAGATGCAAACTTTGACTCTGATGAAGATTGTTAATGAAGATCCGAATAACTAGGAACCGGACTACATCAATGTGAAAATGATTCAGAGCAGGATTATGTCAATTCTGGTACAAACATAAACAACACAAGTACACTGGGCAATAACTGTGAAGATATATGAAAGCTAATTATTAACTTCTATTTAAGGGGTTTGATTGTCAGTGTTAGCTATCTGCCTTCTATCACGGCCGCACCAGTTTATAGCCAAAAACGCCACAGTGTCTAAATAAATTTAAGTTGAAACAGCTGTAGTTGAAGCATCTGGAAGGAGTAAATTAATGCCAACCAGACCAGTGATTTCCAACCCTGCTCCCTTCCTGAAGACTTCAGCTCCAGTCGTTCTCCAGCACACATACCTATTATTTTCATGTAATTCATGAACATCTATTAGCTGGTTTGATTAGAGTTGGAGCTAAACTGCAGGATAAAAGTCCTCCAAGAAAGCCAATTCCTATTCCCCAGATCAAAACAGTGAGGGTCGAAAAAGTGTAAGTGTTAAAATAACATTTGTTTTATCTAAACGCTAAAACAATTTGGGTGTCTTGTTTAGGGCCACATAGACTGATGGACAGATCAGTTCCTAACATACACATAGTTACGTTTAGATTTAGATTTTACATTGCAAATGTATCATTATGTTATGACTTTACTTGTTGAGGCACTGAACTATTAAAGGGGTCATCGGATGCAAACTTCACTTTCACATGTTGTTTGAACATTAATGTGTGTTGGCAGTGTATGTACAAATCTAACCTATAATGATAAAAATCCATGCAGTGGTTTTTAATTAATCTGTAAAAAATAATTTCCCCTTTTTCAAATCGAGCCATTCTCAGATGCCTGTCGGGTGGCATCACACCAACAGAGGCCGCTTCCACGATAGTTGATTGACATGAGTTTGTTTGTTTGAGAAGGTAATGCGCCTTCATAACCATAATGACATATTACTTAACAATTAGTTAATAGTTCTGTGCCTCAATAAGTACAGTCATAACATAATCATATCTTTGCAAATCATTAGGTAATGATTTATTAAAGCAGACAACTGGAAGTAGAAATGCATGGCTTCAATCCATTGTGGTAATTAACACATGGACTTACACTATTGGTTAATAAAATAAGTTATAAGGGAATTAATACATTATGACACATTTAACTAATAACAATTTATTGATTACTTAATCTGTGAATCATATAGAATGTTCATTTGTTGCTGATGAAGTAATTATTAGTAAATGGTTTAGTTCTTCATGAGTTATATATTAACGCATGATTATCTCTGCATTAGTTAAGCATTAATTAATGCATATTAGTGCACCCGTATTGTAAAGTGTTACCTATATTTCTATAACTTCTCACACCTAAATTAAGACTGTAAGTCATTATGTTAATGCATGGTTCAGTGCCTATAAAAATTCTCATGCTCATCTAGACACTAGACACTAATTTGGAGTTTTTACACTGTAAGTTTAGAGGAAGAACTGTAACAGAACTTTGGCTAACCACAGAACCATAGCTCATTCTCGTCACTATCACTGTCACCGTGCTGGCTATTCATAACTTCATAGCCCAGGGCTGAGTCTCCCTCATAAGCTCATTAGTTTCTAGGCTTATGATGCTTTTGGTAAATGCTGCATGTCTGCTATTGTACACATGGAACTGATTCAGTGTCACTGCCTACACACCATTCCAACAAAATCATCAGTAGCTGATTGCAGTCAGTTGTTTTTAAACATTGCAACAACAACAACAACAACAACAAAAACTGTAATGTGCAAATTACTACAGACTTTGTGCTGTGTACTTTTCTGGTGTGCATCACAGAACTGCAAGTAAGAATACACAGTATTAAGAATAACAGATCTGTAAACTTGAACTAGTTTATTTGTGTAAATTAAAATATTATTGGGTCTTGTGGCTTATACAAATGTGTTATGTAAAGTAGCTTATTCAGGGCAGTACTAGGCTACATTAGTATGGTTTGAGACAAAAAGCTTTATTTATTTATTTATTTATTTTTTGGTAGATCATCTAAATGTAAGTGTACATTATGTTTAAATGTCCCTGTTTTGTTTTTGTTTTGTTTGTTTTTTTCCATCTCAGCAGCTAGTTATCTGACTTCTGTAAGTGGTAAGTAACAGGTTGTTAGTCACTCATTTAAAACAGATCTGATTCTAGGTGCATTGTGACATAACCAGTCGCTGTTTTGGCTAGTCTGCAAATTTAGCCTGTTTTAAGATGTGAGTTGTATTATAATAGGGTGATAGGACATTTTTAGGACGTTATAGTATCAGACTGGTGAATGGTAATAATGACTGCTCTGGAAGAGTTGAGATCCTTTATAATGGCTAGTGGGGGACAGTGTGTGATGACGACTGGGACATGAATGATGCTGCTGTGGTGTGCAGACAGTTGGGATGTGGAAGAGCTGTGAGTGCAAATGGCAGTGCTCATTTTGGCCAGAGAAATGATCCAATCTGGTTGGATGATGTGGGATGTTCAGAAAGTAAATCATCACTCACACAGTGCTCACATCGTCCTATTGGAACACATAACTGTGGTCATGGTGAAGATGCAGGTGTCGTCTGGTTAGGTAAAAGTACATGTTTTCAAATTATGCTTTTGCTGTTTTCACCTTGTTACCTTACATAGCATTTTCTTAGGTATATTTTTAATAATTGTTTATTAGGTTGTCTAAGAAATGGGTGCTAAGTGTTTTGAAAATGTACTGCTTGCTTGTAATACAAATAATACTAAAGCAGTTAGTATAATAGAGGCTGTGAATTATTAGTGCTTTGCTTCCAGCAATGTCAAACAGATACAAAACACAGCATGCCAAAAGTGACATGTTTTTAATCACAATGTACTGTCATTTTTAAGGCCAACTACCAGACATAAGTTTGGTCAGTGGGTTTGATTCATGTTGTGGAAGAGTGGAGATCCGTTATAATGGCCAGTGGGGAACCGTGTGTGATGATAACTGGGACATGAATGATGCTGCTGTGGTGTGCAGACAGTTACAGTGTGGATCAGCCATCAGTGCACCTCATAGTGCCGCTTTTGGTCAAGGCAGTGGATCGATCTGGCTGGATGATGTTGGATGCTCAGGAAGTGAAAAAACCCTCACACAATGTTCACACCGTGGATTAAGAAAACATAACTGTAATCATGGTAAAGATGCTGGTGTTGTTTGTTCAGGTAAGTCAAATATTAAGCATCTTGATATATTATTTTGGGGGAAATTAGCAACAGAAATTACATTGAGCTTCATGAATTTCATGCTTTTACAGATAGTCTTAACTTAATTATTTAAAATAAACACATATTTATTTTGCAGGTGAGCTGCAGATGCCGATCCTTTCCCTGACCTCCACACATGCAGTTGTTTCTCCTGGAGAAAACATACAGTTCAGATGCACAACACCTAAACCAAGATGCAATGTTAATACTGAATTCCAGCTCTTCATAAAAAGACCATCTGCATCCTCCCAGAAACATGTATCTAGTGTGACTTTCAACCTTGTTAATGTTGATGTTTCACATCAAGGCAGCTACAGCTGTCAATACTCCTACCAAAACAACACTATGAAGTCACCTTTGAGCAACACTGTTAACATCACTGTGGGTGAGTGCGTTCAGTTTAGTCCCATTGGCTACATCCTAGATTACATGCATTAGTAACCTATAAGTGAGCTCATTCTGTAATGGTGCCTTTTTTTGCATTTGAGCATTTGAGAATAAATTATGATTCCAACATAATGCAGCTCTTGAAGCCATTTTTATTTATTTAACCATCTGGTTGTGTTCGGATTCCTGTCACACTTGTAGTGTTCCCAGTCAAAAAATGACCAGACTCCAAACAATTGCTTATAAATCTCTCATTACATTATCACTAAAGTTTGGATTCATTCTTTTTGTCAGCTTGTTTTCTTTCATTTAGGACTGGTTTTGTGTTTCTATTTGGATCTGATTAATCATAGGCCTCATTTTTCTGAGAGAAGGTACCTCGTTTTTTGAGTGAAAAAAAAAAATAAATTGAATAATTTTCATAATATAAGCTAAAAAAAATTGCACGGTTTTGCACACTAAGGTGCTTTGATGTTTAATCGGGACGTTTGCTTTTAAATGTTTTTGTTTTGTAAAAAAAAAAAAAAAAAGTCACACTTGTGGTGTTCCCGGTCAAAAATGACCGGACTGCAAACAATTGCTTATAAATCTCTCATTATACTATATTATCACCAGATATTGGATTCAATCTTTTTGTCAACTTGTTTTCTTTTATTTAGGACTGGTTCTGTGTTTCTGTTTGCATCTGTTTAATTGTAGGCCTCATTTATCCGAAAGTAGGCAAAACTGTATAAAATTGCAGAAAATCACACTTATCGAAAATGGCCGGCCATTGAAAGTGAATGGGGAACAATGAAAGTAAGAAAAACAACTAGTGTTCAGGAGCATTTTGTGCTTGCAAACATAAAGGCCTTGGACCTGTGCATGTATAGATGCATGCATACTCACACACACAAACACAAATTATTGTATTATATCTATTTCATCCTACCTTGAACTGCATGCAATATGCTTTTATGATAACTCTCTCTGTGATAAACGTCTTACTCTGCCTTGTCTTTAGCCTAGGTTTTGAGGCTTTCATGTTTTCAGAGAGTAGATGAAAGTTTACAAATAAATGCTTTAGCAAAAAGAGAGCTACAGCTTATTGTTTCATGATATTGTCTCTGTTTGACATTGTCAGTGTGCAGGACATATATAACTAAATATAACAGTTTTGGTTTGTTGTTCCATGAAATAGTATAATGTAAATAATCTTAATGTGTTCTTTCTTGCATGTCACGATGTTCAGATTTAACAGGAACAGCATAAATGTTACTTTGTGCCCATTTTCAGAATCATTTCAAAATAAAGATCCTGTTTTTTGTGATCTTCTCCATTCACTTTCAATGGCTGGCCATTTTTGATGAGTGTGACTTTGTGCAATTTTGTACAAAATAAAAGTATTTAAAAGCAAACTTCCTGATCAAACCTTAAAGCACACAAGTGTGAGAAACTTTTCATAAATGTTTATCTCATATTGTGAAAGTTATTCACAAAAAAATGCTTTTTTCACTCAAAAAAATAGGTGCCTACTTTCAGATAAATGAGGCCTACGATTAATCCTGAGAACAAAGTCAGTAAGTTTGAGTCCAATGCAATAACGTTAACTAGTATTTTTGGGAAAAATAAAATCTTTTCTGGGTCATTTTGACCCGAACACAACCAGAGGGTTAAGTTAGCTTAATAGTTAGTTGAGTCTTTGTAACCATAAAAATGTTTTCTTCTTGTTTTGTAGTGAACTTGCAGCAGCCCAGCATTTCCCACAGTGCTCCTGATGGACAGTTTGTCGAAAGGTCTCAGGGGCCAGTGATCATCAGGGGCCACAGTTTCACTATCATCTGTTCCACTGAATCTCAGTATCCTGGAGGCTCTTTTCACCTGTTCAGAGGGTCAAACATCACCAGGAGTGTGTCAGCTGTCAGTCACTCTGCCTCCTTCTTCTTTCCTGAGGCAGATTATTCACATGAGGGAAACTACAGTTGTGTTTATGAAGTCAGTGTCTCCTCACGCTCCTTCCGTTCATCTGCCTCTGAGCTGCTGCTCATCACTATCACAGGTACTGATGTGTAAGAGTCTAAAAACAAGCTGGACTGCTGGTAATGAAAGTTTAACTCAAACACGTGTGTCTCTCTCAGCCTCCCTGCGTCCTGTCATTGGTACTTCATTGTCAGCTGTGCTGCTCTTATTGTCTGTCCTCATCATCCTCCTGCTGAAGAGAAGACAAAAGCAAAGGGAAAATGAAACACATTTGAAGTGCTCTTTTACAAAATGTAGTGATTTTATTTCTATAAAATAAGTCAGATGATGTCTTTTAAAACTTTCTTTCAAAGTCACTGCCTTTTTTAACATTTTCCTTTAATTGTCCTTTATCTCTATGCAATATCACTAGGTCAAGCTGCATAGTAGCAAAAATGAAGAAGATTATGAGGCTGATTATGAAAATGTGAAACGTCATGAAAACATGGATCATGATTCTGAACAGGACTATATTAATGTGAACTCTGATCAATCTGAAGAGCACTGTATTAATGTAAAGGTTGCAGAGAAAAGTGTGATAGACAAATCTGATGATGACATTTATGAAAGCTCTTTTGATTAAAAATGAGTGAACCCAAAAACTATAGTTATTGAGGCTCAAAACAGATGAAATATGGCAGCTTTGATTTGAATCAAGAAAGAAGTTCAGTTGACAGTGTGACACTGTAACACGTTGTAACATGACCATATGACAGCTTAAAATGTTATCTGATCGAACGAAAAAAATGTACACGACAAACTAAAATATTTTGTCAGTAAAATGAAATGATTAACTTTTTCTAATAAAATAATTTTTAAGAAAAATATTTTTAAGAATTAAAAATAATCAAATTTTTTGAGTTTCACAATTAACACATTGCAACCATGCATGGTACGGCCCTGATCGCAAAACACAGCTATACAGTATTGTTAAAACAATGTGCACAAATAGATGAAACACATTCAGACATTCAAAAAAACACTCCCCTCCTTCCAAACACAGCTCTCATAGAACACGAGACTCATAAACGAGCCAAAATGCTTTACGTTTCTTGAAATAATAATTTCTCAACATTAAACATCGATTGTCAGTCTTTATTCACCTCTTTCTTGTGGTTTCTTATTAAAATCTATAAAAGTAAATAGTGAAAATTACATCCCTAATGTAATAGAATGTCATACTTTAATGTAGCGGATTGTTACGCAATGTTACAACTTTCCCCATCAGCGCGACTGGAATATAAAACTGGATAGTGTCTTCTGCTGACTTGCCAAGCATTAATAAACTAATCTAAACTGATAAATAACAGATTGGTGATTAACATAATAGCAGATCTGTCTTATTTTAAATGAATATTAAAAACTGAGATGAAAATTTACTTCAGCTAGAAATGTACTTTTACTATGGTAAAATAAATATTCAGCGATATCTTCAAAAGGCTATTAAATTTGGGCGCACTTTTTTCTCTGTATAGTGTGTCTTTGGCAACTAGTAAATACCATAAATTTGGTTATGCTAGCATGTGTGAAAATATTTAAACCACGTGTGTTACAAATAACCCCCTGTTAGTTTGTGCCCCGCGCTCCCCTACAGCCATCAATTTGCTAGCTAGCTATGCCTTTGTTACATAAATGCATATTACCTGGTTGCAGTAATTTACAAAATGCAGTGGACACACCCCCAGAGACAACATCATGGAAGTTTTTCTCAAAATGTTAGTGGGTGTTACCCAATGAGTGGGATGTTTTCAAAACATGATGGGCATTTTTTCCTGCTTTACCTGATTCATTCTGATCCACTGGGGGCTTGCATTAAAAAAGATTCAAAAAGATTCAGAAGACCAGTCATTAAAATCCATAAACAGACCATGCTGGAGCCTGCTTAGCTTTATTGAGGAACCAGATTCTGGCTCTTGCAGTTAAAGGGGCATGATTTTACAAACGCAACTGATAGACATGCTCTAATAGAGGGGTAGCGCATCCTGATAGCCTCAATATGGCCGTCAGGATACGCTACCATCTTAAACAGTAGATCAAGTTGTATGCATACGTGTCAGGGATGAGCGCCCCCTGCTGGTCAGCCAAATAATGACTGGCCCTAGCGGCACACTAGATCTTCTCATATTGGTCAGCCACCCAAGTACAGACCAGGCTCTGGTCTCCTTAGCTTTTAGAAAGGAATCATGCTCTGGCTACTGCATGCAGAAGACATACTTGCTGTCGGTACATTAATAAAGCTGCTCCAACAGAGGGGTAGCGCATACTGACAAGCTCAATACCCGCCATCAGGATGCGCTACCATCCTTAACACTAGGCCAAGTTGATTATTAAAGTGGGGATTAAGGACAACAGTTTGTCAGGAAGCCAGTTTATTTCCTCAGCTGAAGGATGCTTCTTTTTACAATGACCACTTGATCAAAATCTACATTCTTTTTACAGTCTGTAGAAAAAAAAAACAGAAACAGCAGCCTAAGCCTTCTCTAATTGGTCTCCCATCCTTAAATAGACCATACTGGGGCCTGCTTAGTTTTACTGAGAAATCATATTTTGACTCCCACAGAAAGGGACATGATTTTTCAGAACTAGCTGGTAGACATGCTCTAATAGAGGGGTAGCGCATCCTGATAGCCTCAATATGGCCGTCAGGATGCGCTACCATCTTAAACAGTAGGTCAAGTTGATTGCATACGTGTCAGGGATGAGCGCCCCCTGCTGGTCGGCTAAATAATAACTGGGCCCAGCAGCAAACTAGGTCTTCTCATATTGGTCAGCCACCCAAGTACAGACCAGGCTCTGGTCTCCTTAGCTTTTAGAAAGGAACCAGGCTCTGGCTACTGCATGCAGAAGACATACTTGCTGTCGCTACATTAATAAAGCTGCTCCAACAGAGGGGTAGCGGATCTGACAAGCTCAATACCCGCCATCAGGATGCGCTACCATCCTTAACACTAGGCCAAGTTGATTATTAAGGTGGGGATTAAGGACAACAGTTTGTCAGGAAGCCAGTTTATTTCCTCAGCTGAAGGATGCTCCTTTTTACAAGGGCCGTTTGATCAAAAGCTCCATTCTTTTTACAGTCTGTAGAAAAAAATACAGAAAGAGCAGCTTAAGCCTTCTCTAATTGGTCTCCCATCCATAAATAGACCATGCTGGGGCCTACTTAGCTTTACTGAAAAACCAGATTTTAGCTGGCAAAGGCAAAGGACATGATTTTCAAACACAACTGATAGACATGCTCTAATAGAGGGGTAGCGCATCCTGATAGCCTCAATATGGCCGTCAGGATGCGCTACCATCTTAAACAGTAGTTCAAGTTGATTGCATACATGTCAGGCATGAGCGCCCCCTGCTGGTCGGCCCAATAATAACTGGCCCCAGCAGCACGCTAGGTCTTCTCATATTGGTCAGCCAGCCAAGTACAGACCAGGCTCTGGTCTCCTTAGCTTTTAGATAGGAACCAGGCTCTGGCTACTGCATGCAGAAGACATACTTGCTGTCGGTACCCTAATAAAGCTGCTCCAACAGAGGGGTAGCGCATAGTGACAAGCTCAGTACCCGCCGTCAGGATGAGCTACCATGCTTAACACTAGGCCAAGTTGATTATTAAGGTGGGGATTAAGGACAACAGTTTGTCAGGAAGTCAGTTTATTTCCTCAGCTGAAGGATGCTCCTTTTTACAAGGACCTGTTGATCATAAGCTCCATTCATTTACAGTTGGTAGAAAAAAAAAACAGAAACAGCAGCCTAAGCCTTCTCTAATTGGTCTCCCATCCATAAACAGACCATGCTGGGGCCTGCTTAGCGTTACTGAGTAACCATATTCTGTCTCCCGCAGGCAAGGGACATGATTTTTCAGACCCTGCTGATAGACATGCTCTAATAGAGGTGTAGCGCGTCCTGATAGCCTCAATATGGCCGTCAGGATGCGCTACCATCTTAAACAGTAGGTCAAGTTGATTGCATACGTGTCAGGGATGAGCGCCCCCTGCTGGTCGGCCAAATAATAACTGGGCCCAGCAGCAAACTAGGTCTTCTCATATTGGTCAGCCACCCAAGTAAAGACCAGGCTCTGGTCTCCTTAGGTTTTAGAAAGGAATCATGCTCTGGCTACTGCATGCAGAAGACATACTTGCTGTCGGTACATTAATAAAGCTGCTCCAACAGAGGGGTAGCGCATACTGACAAGCTCAATACCCGCCATGACGATGCGCTACCATCCTTAACACTAGGCCAAGTTGATTATTAAGGTGGGGATTAAGGACAACAGTTTGTCAGGAAGCCAGTTTATTTCCTCAGCTGAAGGATGCTCCTTTTTACAATGACCACTTGATCAAAATCTCCATTCTTTTTACAGTCTGTAGAAAAAAAAAACAGAAACAGCAGCCTAAGCCTTCTCTAATTGGTCTCCCATCCTTAAATAGACCATACTGGGGCCTGCTTAGCTTTACTGAGAAACTAGATTCTGGCTCCCACAGGCAAGGGACAAGATTTTCAGAACCAACTGATAGACATGCTCTAATAGAGGGGTAGCGCATCCTGATAGCCTCAATATGGCCGTCAGGATGCGCTACCATCTTAAACAGTAGGTCAAGTTGATTACATACATGTCAGGGAATGAGCGCCTCCTGCTGGTCTGCCAAATAATAACTGGCCCCAGCAGCACGCTAGGTCTTCTCATCAGAAGGTGAGCCACCCAAGTACAGACCAGGCTCTGGTCTCCTTAGCTTTTAGAAAGGAACCAGGCTCTGGCTACTGCATGCAGAAGACATACTAGCTGTCGGTACCTTAATAAAGCTGCTCCAACAGAGGGGTAGCGCATGCTGACACGCTCAATACCTGCCGTCAAGATGCGCTACTATCCTTAACACTAGACCAAGTTGATTTTTAAGGTGGGGATTAAGGACAACAGTTTGTCAGGAAGCCAGTTTATTTCCTCAGCTGAAGGATGCTCCTTTTTACAATGACCACTTGATCAAAATCTCCATTCTTTTTACAGTCTGTAGAAAAAAAAAACAGAAACAGCAGCCTAAGCCTTCTCTAATTGGTCTCCCATCCTTAAATAGACCATACTGGGGCCTGCTTAGTTTTACTGAGAAACCATATTCTGACTCCCACAGGCAAAGGACACATGCAGAAAAGCTGCTGTAGACATGCTCTAATAGAGGGGTAGCGCATCCTGATAGCCTCAATATGGCCGTCAGGATGCGCTACCATCTTAAACAGTAGGTCAAGTCGATTGCATACATGTCAGGGATGAGCGCCCCCTGCTGGTCGGCCAAATAATAACTGGCCCCAGCAGCAGCTAGGTCTTCTCATATTGGTCAGCCACCCAAGTACAGACCAGGCTCTGGTCTCCTTAGCTTTTAGAAAGGAACCATGCTCTGGCTACTGCATGCAGAAGACACACTTGCTGTCGGTACCTTAATAAAGCTGCTCCAACAGAGGTGTAGGGCATACTGACAAGCTCAATACCCGCCGTCAGGATGCGCTACCATCCTTAACACTGGGCCAAGTTGATTATTAACGTGGGGATTAAGGACAACAGTTTGTCAGTAAGTAAGTTTATTTCCTGAGCTGAAAGATGCTCCTTTTTACAAGGGCCGTTTGATCAAAAGCTCCATTCTTTTTACAGTCTGTAGAAAAAAAAAAAAACAGAAACAACAGCCAAAGCCTTCTCTAATTGCTCTCCCATCCATACATAGACCATGCTGGGGCCTATTTAGCTTTACTGAGAAACCAGATTTTAGCTCCGAAAGACAAGGGACATGATTTATCTAACACAGCTGATAGACATGCTCTAATAGAGGTGTAGCGCGTCCTGATAGCCTCAATATGGCCGTCAGGATGCGCTACCATCTTAAACAGTAGGTCAAGTTGATTGCATACGTGTCAGGGATGAGCGCCCCCTGCTGGTCGGCCAAATAATAACTGGGCCCAGCAGCAAACTAGGTCTTCTCATATTGGTCAGCCACCCAAGTACAGACCAGGCTCTGGTCTCCTTAGCTTTTAGAAAGGAACCAGGCTCTAGCTACTGCATGCAGAAGACATACTTGCTGTTGCTACATTAATAAAGCTGCTCCAACAGTGGGGTAGCGGATACTGACAAGCTCAATACCCGCCATCAGGATGCGCTACCATCCTTAACACTAGGCCAAGTTGATTATTAAGGTGGGGATTAAAGACAACAGTTTGCCAGGAAGCCAGTTTATTTCCTCAGCTGAAGGATGCTCCTTTTTACTAGGGCCGTTTGATCAAAAGCTCCATTCTTTTTACAGTCTGTAGAAAAAAAAAAACAGAAAAAGCAGCCTAAGCCTTCTCTAATTGGTCTCCCATCCATAAACAGACCATGCTGGGGCCTACTTAGCTTTATTGTGAAATCAGATTCTGGCTCCCACTGGCAAGGGACATGATTTTCAGAGGCAACTGATAGACATGCTCTAATGGAGGCGTAGCGCGTCCTGATAGCCTCAATATGGCTGTCAGGATGTGCTACCATCTTAAACAGTAGGTCAAGTTGATTGCATACGTGTCAGGGATGAGCGCCCCCTGCTGGTCGGCCAAATAATAACTGGGCCCAGCAGCAAGCTAGGTTTTCTCATATTGGTCAGCCACCCAAGTACAGACCAGGCTCTGGTCTCCTTAGCTTTTAGAAAGGAATCATGCTCTGGCTACTGCATGCAGAAGACATACTTGCTTTCGCTACATTAATAAAGCTGCTCCAACAGAGGGGTAGCGCATACTGACAAGCTCAATACCCGCCATCAGGATGCGCTACCATCCTTAACACTAGGCCAAGTTGATTTTTAAGGTGGGGATTAAGGACAACAGTTTGTCAGGAAGCCAGTTTATTTCCTTAGCTGAAGGATGCTCCTTTTTACAATGGCAACTTGATCAAAATCTCCATTCTTTTTACAGTCTGTAGAAAAAAAAAACAGAAACAGCAGCCTAAGCCTTCTCTAATTGGTCTCCCATCCTTAAATAGACCATACTGGGGCCTGCTTAGTTTTACTGAGAAACCGTATTCTGACTCCCACAGACAACGGACATGATTTTTCAGAAGTAGCTGGTAGACATGCTCTAATAGATGGGTAGCGCATCCTGATAGCCTCAATATGGCTGTCAGGATGCGCTACCATCTTAAACAGTAGGTCAAGTCGATTGCATACATGTCAGGGATGAGCGCCCCCTGCTGGTCGGCCAAATAATAACTGGCCCCAGCAGCACGCTAGGTCTTCTCATATTGGTCAGCCATCCAAGTACAGACCAGGCTCTGGTCTCCTTAGCTTTTAGAAAGGAACCATGCTCTGGCTACTGCATGCAGAAGACACACTTGCTGTCGGTACCTTAATAAAGCTGCTCCAACAGAGGTGTAGGGCATACTGACAAGCTCAATACCCGCCGTCAGGATGCACTACCATCCTTAACACTGGGCCAAGTTGATTATTAACGTGGGGATTAAGGACAACAGTTTGTCAGTAAGTAAGTTTATTTCCTGAGCTGAAAGATGCTCCTTTTTACAAGGGCCGTTTGATCAAAAGCTCCATTCTTTTTACAGTCTGTAGAAAAAAAAAAAAACAGAAACAACAGCCAAAGCCTTCTCTAATTGGTCTCCCATCCATACATAGACCATGCTGGGGCCTATTTAGCTTTACTGAGAAACCAGATTTTAGCTCCGAAAGACAAGGGACATGATTTATCAAACACAGCTGATAGACATGCTCTAATAGAGGTGTAGCGCGTCCTGATAGCCTCAATATGGCCGTCAGGATGCGCTACCATCTTAAACAGTAGGTCAAGTTGATTACATACATGTCAGGGAATGAGCGCCCCCTGTTGATCGGCCAAATAATAACTGGCCCCAGCAGCCCGTGAGGTCTTGTCATATTGATCAGCCACTCAAGTACAGACCAGGCTCTGGTCTCCTTAGCTTTTAGAAAGGAACCAGGCTCTAGCTACTGCATGCAGAAGACATACTTGCTGTTGCTACATTAATAAAGCTGCTCCAACAGTGGGGTAGCGGATACTGACAAGCTCAATACCCGCCATCAGGATGCGCTACCATCCTTAACACTAGGCCAAGTTGATTATTAAGGTGGGGATTAAAGACAACAGTTTGCCAGGAAGCCAGTTTATTTCCTCAGCTGAAGGATGCTCCTTTTTACTAGGGCCGTTTGATCAAAAGCTCCATTCTTTTTACAGTCTGTAGAAAAAAAAAAACAGAAAAAGCAGCCTAAGCCTTCTCTAATTGGTCTCCCATCCATAAACAGACCATGCTGGGGCCTACTTAGCTTTATTGTGAAATCAGATTCTGGCTCCCACTGGCAAGGGACATGATTTTCAGAGGCAACTGATAGACATGCTCTAATGGAGGCGTAGCGCGTCCTGATAGCCTCAATATGGCTGTCAGGATGTGCTACCATCTTAAACAGTAGGTCAAGTTGATTGCATACGTGTCAGGGATGAGCGCCCCCTGCTGGTCGGCCAAATAATAACTGGGCCCAGCAGCAAGCTAGGTCTTCTCATATTGGTCAGCCCCCCAAGTACAGACCAGGCTCTGGTCTCCTTAGCTTTTAGAAAGGAACCAGGCACTGGCTACTGCATGCAGAAGACATACTTGCTGTCGCTACATTAATAAAGCTGCTCCAACAGAGGGGTAGCGCATACTGACAAGCTCAATACCCGCCATCAGGATGCGCTACCATCCTTAACACTAGGCCAAGTTGATTTTTAAGGTGGGGATTAAGGACAACAGTTTGTCAGGAAGCCAGTTTATTTCCTTAGCTGAAGGATGCTCCTTTTTACAATGGCAACTTGATCAAAATCTCCATTCTTTTTACAGTCTGTAGAAAAAAAAAACAGAAACAGCAGCCTAAGCCTTCTCTAATTGGTCTCCCATCCTTAAATAGACCATACTGGGGCCTGCTTAGTTTTACTGAGAAATCATATTTTGACTCCCACAGAAAGGGACATGATTTTTCAGAACTAGCTGGTAGACATGCTCTAATAGAGGGGTAGCGCATCCTGATAGCCTCAATATGGCCGTCAGGATGCGCTACCATCTTAAACAGTAGGTCAAGTCGATTGCATACATGTCAGGGATGAGCGCCCCCTGCTGGTCGGCCAAATAATAACTGGCCCCAGCAGCACGCTAGGTCTTCTCATATTGGTCAGCCAGCCAAGTACAGACCAGGCTTTGGTCTCCTTAGCTTTTAGATAGGAACCAGGCTCTGGCTACTGCATGCAGAAGACATACTTGCTGTCGGTACCCTAATAAAGCTGCTCCAACAGAGGGGTAGCGCATAGTGAGAAGCTCAGTACCCGCCGTCAGGATGAGCTACCATGCTTAACACTAGGCCAAGTTGATTATTAAGGTGGGGATTAAGGACAACAGTTTGTCAGGAAGTCAGTTTATTTCCTCAGCTGAAGGATGCTCCTTTTTACAAGGACCTGTTGATCATAAGCTCCATTCATTTACAGTTGGTAGAAAAAAAAACAGAAACAGCAGCCTAAGCCTTCTCTAATTGGTCTCCCATCCATAAATAGACCATGCTGGGGCCTATTTAGCTTTACTGAGAAACCAGATTTTAGCTCCGAAAGACAAGGGACATGATTTATCAAACACAGCTGATAGACATGCTCTAAAAGAGGTGTAGCGCGTCCTGATAGCCTCAATATGGCCGTCAGGATGCGCTACCATCTTAAACAGTAGGTCAAGTTGATTGCATACGTGTCAGGGATGAGCGCCCCCTGCTGGTCGGCCAAATAATAACTGGGCCCAGCAGCAAGCTAGGTCTTCTCATATTGGTCAGCCACCCAAGTACAGACCAGGCTCTGGTCTCCTTAGCTTTTAGAAAGGAACCAGGCTCTGGCTACTGCATGCAGAAGACATACTTGCTGTCGGTACATTAATAAAGCTGCTCCAACAGAGGGGTAGCGCATACTGACAAGCTCAATACCCGCCATCAGGATGCGCTACCATCCTTAACACTAGGCCAAGTTGATTATTAAGGTGGGGATTAAAGACAACAGTTTGCCAGGAAGCCAGTTTATTTCCTCAGCTGAAGGATGCTCCTTTTTACTAGGGCCGTTTGATCAAAAGCTCCATTCTTTTTACAGTCTGTAGAAAAAAAAAAACAGAAAAAGCAGCCTAAGCCTTCTCTAATTGGTCTCCCATCCATAAACAGACCATGCTGGGGCCTACTTAGCTTTATTGTGAAATCAGATTCTGGCTCCCACTGGCAAGGGACATGATTTTCAGAGGCAACTGATAGACATGCTCTAATGGAGGCGTAGCGCGTCCTGATAGCCTCAATATGGCTGTCAGGATGTGCTACCATCTTAAACAGTAGGTCAAGTTGATTGCATACGTGTCAGGGATGAGCGCCCCCTGCTGGTCGGCCAAATAATAACTGGGCCCAGCAGCAAGCTAGGTTTTCTCATATTGGTCAGCCACCCAAGTACAGACCAGGCTCTGGTCTCCTTAGCTTTTAGAAAGGAATCATGCTCTGGCTACTGCATGCAGAAGACATACTTGCTTTCGCTACATTAATAAAGCTGCTCCAACAGAGGGGTAGCGCATACTGACAAGCTCAATACCCGCCATCAGGATGCGCTACCATCCTTAACACTAGGCCAAGTTGATTTTTAAGGTGGGGATTAAGGACAACAGTTTGTCAGGAAGCCAGTTTATTTCCTTAGCTGAAGGATGCTCCTTTTTACAATGGCAACTTGATCAAAATCTCCATTCTTTTTACAGTCTGTAGAAAAAAAAAACAGAAACAGCAGCCTAAGCCTTCTCTAATTGGTCTCCCATCCTTAAATAGACCATACT
>VONZ01003160.1:0-27287 GCA_012976165.1 Labeo catla | reverse complement strand
ATTGTCAGAGTTCTGTGTGCCATTTGGACTGTTTATGTTTGTTTTTCCCATTGTGCCCATATTTGGTTCTTCCTGTCCTCATTTTGTCCTGATTAGTTTATTTACTACACCTGTCTGTGTCTTAATCACCACCCTTTATAAGTCTGCTTGTGTTTTGAGTTTGCTGTCGGTCCTTGACGTTATTTGGATGTGTGTGGATTATCGTTCTGTTCCTGCCTGTTCCTGCCTGTTCCTGCCTGTTCCTGCCTGTTCCTACTAAGAGTTATATTAAATTGTTATTTGTATCGTATCTCGTCTCTCGACTCATCGATCCAGCACGTTCCGTGACAGAAGGACCGACCTACAGTTTATCCCCGGCGTTTCCCTGCTTTATTTTCCGGGTTTTCCCAGTGTTTGTTTTTGATTTTTCGTTATGGATCCCGCTGTTCAGATCATCATCCTGGAGCAGGGGAACCGCTCTCTCGAGGACCACACCAGAGACTTTGTGCAACTCATTCCACTCACGCACTACCCGGACAGCTGCTTATGCACGTGCTATCGTGTTGGACTTAACACCACCACCAAGGCGCAGCTGTCCGGGGAGGGTCCTCGAGAGAGCATCGCCGATTACATTGAGTGGGTGCTGGCGTCCTGTAGATCGTCATGGACCATTGACTTCGTCAAGGAGGACGTCCGCCCCACTCCAGACCCAGAACCCAGCCAACCATCACCCCGACACGCGGAGTTTGAGCCCGAGCCCACCGCGGATGACGAGCCAGAGCCACGAGCGACAGAGCAAAGGATCGCCACAGAGCCAGAGCCCAACACGTCCGACCAGGTGCGAGTGCCGGCTACAACTACCGTAACGGTGGAGTGCTGCGTGGAGCAAGAGAGGGCTATGGAGAGCCCTGCCCACTGCACCACCGCTGGGGGTGAGCTTGAACTGAACTCTGGGGACTTGATTGACTTTACTGAAGTTCTGGAAACTAACTCTGGAGATTTAATAGACTTTTCTACGGATATACCTACCTGTCATGATCTACCTGTCGGTATGGAATTCCCACCCACCCCCCCTCTTCTGTCTGTCTGGTCACCGCTGTCCCCTGACAGCCCCTCTGCTCACCCTCAGCCCACCACCTGTGCAGTGGGTGCGCCGCGGGTCTGCCAGCTTCCATCGGCGTCAGGGCTGGAGGATCCCTCATCTCCGCCTCCAGCCTCAGAGTCCAGAACTCCGCCTCGGCCCTCCGACCCTGCGGCTCCACCACGGCTCTCAGCGCCCTCATCTCCATCGTCGCCCATCGGTCCACCAGCTCCACCGGGCTCCCTCGTCTTTCCGGCTCCGCCCTGGTCGGTCGTCGGCCCTTCATCACCTCAGGACTCTATTCCTCTGGCTGCGCCTCGTCCCTCCGTCCCACCGGCTCTGTGGACCTCCTCCCTCCCTCTGGCACAGCCTCCATCCTCTGTCGCTCCGGCTCCGCCGCGGACCTCCGGATCTCCGCCTACGCCTCGGTCGCCAGAGCCTAGGGCTCCGCCTTGGCCCTCCGGATCCTCGGTGTCGCCCTGGATCTTCGGCTCTCCGTCTCCGCCTCAGGCTCCTCCGCCAGCTCCTCCGCCAGCGGCTCCGCCTCCGTCGGTCGCCCCCCTGGAGTCGTCAGCCTTTTCTCCACCATGGCTCCTCCCTCCGTCGGCTCCACCGTGGGTCGTCATGATGGCTGTGGTCTGGGTCTCGCATGGCTCCTCCTGCTCCGGGTCCCTCCTGAGTTCTCCCTGGCTCCTCCCTCCGTCGTCACCACCCTGGACTTTGTTTATTGTCCTCCTCCCGGAAGACCGTCCGCCACCAGAGCCTCCTCCCACAATGACTTTATTATTTCCACTCCCTTTCCACGCCGCGAGGTCGCGCCTTCCGGGAGGGGGGAGTAATGTCAGAGTTCTGTGTGCCATTTGGACTGTTTATGTTTGTTTTTCCCATTGTGCCCATATTTGGTTCTTACTGTCCTCATTTTGTCCTGATTAGTTTATTTACTACACCTGTCTGTGTCTTAATCACCACCCTTTATAAGTCTGCTTGTGTTTTGAGTTTGCTGTCGGTCCTTGACGTTATTTGGATGTGTGTGGATTATCGTTCTGTTCCTGCCTGTTCCTACTAAGAGTTATATTAAATTGTTATTTGTATCGTATCTCGTCTCTCGACTCATCGATCCAGCACGTTCCGTGACAATTATATTTAAATATATTTAAAATGTAACTTATTCCTGTGATTTCAAAGTTGAATTTTTAGCATCATTACTTCAGTCACATGATCCTTCAGAAATCATTCTAATATTTGCTGAGTGTTTTAAATGTGGGAGTATGAGCTTCATATGCATTATTTGATCCATGTGGGAAGTTTGATATACATTATTCTATTCTATTTTTACACATCAGCCCATTACACTACCTTAGGATGATGATTAGGCTATTAGTTAACTTATTTAATGCAATAATATAGTTTTTGGCATTTCATTAATGCTGATTAAGGATTGCCTGATTTTCCTGTGAACCCCTTGTGTGTAGTACAGTATAGTTTATCTTAGATATACTGTTATCTGAGAGGACTTGGTTTAGTAATCATATCTATACTGTATATCTATATACTACAGAGATATTATATATATCCCTTGTGCAACGTTTTGGGCATTTTTGTCCGTTTCAGTCTTGTTTTTTGTGATCATTTCGCCCCTGTTCTGCTTCAGAAATGTACAGTACATAATGGAATCCATGTTCCCCTCAATGAACCACAGCTCCCCAGTACCAGCAGCACTCATGCAGCTCCAGACCATGATGCTACCACCACCATGCTTGACTGTAGGAGAGACACAGTTTTCTTAGTACTCCTCACCAGGGCATCACCAGTGTTGGGGGTAACGCATTACAAGCAACGCAAGTTACATAATAATATTACTTTTTTCAAGTAACTAGTAAAGTAACGCATTACTTTTGAATTTCTAAGTAAATATCTGAGTTTTTCAAATAAGTAACACCAGTTACTTTTTTCCCTATTTATTGATTGACAAGTCTCCTGTCAGGGAATTGTGAGTAAACATGATGTTACTGTATTCTAGACTAAATGTGAACATGCATTAATTCATCTCACTCACAAAAAAAAAAACAGATTCAGTATTCCTCAAAATTAATAAAAACAGTGAAATGCAAACTCAGAATATGACGCAACCCTGCAATAATTAAATGTTAAATAAAACAAATATCCTTTATGTATTTAATTCTGTTTTATTAACCAGTGTCTTTGCTGCTGACCTTTGATGATGCAATACAGCCATACTAATAAGCAAACATTTGTGCTTAATTTTTTTTTTATAGCTGAAGAGTGATATTCTCCTGCATAAATGTACTTTTCTTTCAGCCTGAGGTGAATTCATTTTACTTTTGGTGTAAAAGGGCTTTTACATTAGAATTGTTTTATATTAAAAACAAAGAAGCAAGCCATGCCCAGATTTAACGCAAAAGTAATGTAACGCAATACTTTACATAAAAAGCAGCTAAGTAAAGTAATTAGTTACTTTTTCAGGGAGTAACGGACCTTCTACTTCTGCAACCTCTAAAGCAATGCTGGCAGCACTCATGCTTCTGTTTTTTGAAACCAGGTTCTGCACCTGACACACAGAACGACCGTTGCGAGGCCTATTCCGAATGAAACCCGTCTTGAAAAGTATGAACCTGGCCACAGTACTGTAAGTCAGTTTCAGGTTGTTACTGAACCTCTTATAGCCTAGGCCATCCATGTGGAGAGCAACAATTCTAATTCTCAAATCTTCAGAGAGTTCTTTGCCCTGAGGTGCCTTGTTGAACATCCAGTGGTCAGTATGAGAGAACTGTACTCAAAGCACCAAATTTTAACTGCTCTAATATAAGATACACAACCTTGTGTGGTCTTGGTTGGTTTTGTTGCCAGCTGTTTTGACAATAATGGCTGTATGTTGAGTTATTTTTAGGGGACAGTAAATATACACTACTATACAAGCTGCACATTGACTACTGTAAAATATATCCAAGTTTCATTTCTATAGTATTGTTCCTTAAAGTGCTCCTATTATGCCATTTTAAAGGTTGCTAATATTGTTTTAATAGACTCCCAAAACAGGTTTACATGTATGCAAGGTCAAAAAACACTTTAGTTTTCTCCAAAAATAAATTTAATTTTACCCCATTTCTAAATGATTCGTAAACGACTCATGCGAAGCAGTTTGAAGAATCATTAGGCTCGTTTGAGATGTGCCTCGCCTGAAATGTAGGCGAGAGTAGGTGGCTGCAGTGAGGGGAGGAGTGAAATAAGTGCAATCAAGATGGACAGTTCTGACCTTTCGAAGTAGGACAGATACCTACGAGATCAAAGGCGGATATCGCGTTATCACACTCACGTGCTGTGTTGCTGATAAACATGATATAATTTCAGCTCTGTTGTTTTTATATGAAAATAAATATGATGAACAAGACACTCAAAGTGCTTGCTATTTAATTCTATACGAAAGGCGTATTTAACATCCTTTTTTACTTTAATACAAAGGTGTATTTTAGATTTTTATAAAAATATGACAACAATCACATATCTCACACAGAGATCGCACTGGCATAGTGTTTGGGAATGTTCATGCACAATTTAAACACATAACCATATTGATATTAGACTAAAAAATAAAACATTTTAGAAAAGAACAGCAACATCACGGTTGTCTAAACCAATGAGCTTTAAGCTGTGTCGTCATCCAGGCGTTTCCCATCGTGCTTTTGGTCAGCGCAGTCGGTGGAGAGCTACTGCGCCCGACTGCTCAATCCAACACAGCCGCCTCGCCGTCTCGAGAGTTTTTTGGCACACGTCAGCATGACATCAGAGCAAGGCGGCCGCAACTCGAACACATTTCTAACCTGCATGCATCTTGCGGTGATCACCGGTGATCGATTCTGCGCAGAATTTGTTTATCTCAAACGAGCCTAGTCTCTCTAAACCCCTCCTTTCTGTGAGCCCTCACTGCTGTGATTGAAGTGGCTGATCGACAAGTTAGCACGGTCTACCGTGGAAAGTGCTCGCAATTTGCTCATGTAACTGAACGGGCACACCTCTATGTTGTAAACTTCAACACTGCATAATGAATTAAGGCCGCTTTCACACCGAACGCGGAAAGCGCTGCGCTGGCGGCAAAAAGAAAACAACTCATTTGAACGCCTTGCGCGCTCCGGTCAACGCAAAAACAAGCCATCCTCGCGCAGGGGAATGGGAAATGAATGGGTTTCATAGCACAGCGCTTTCCATCCTTTATCATTACTCCAACTAATGAGATAGACAGACAGTCAAGCTGCAATCAATCACAAATTGTCAGACTACAGTGGGTCCACAGCGTGAGTTAGCCGGTTAGCAAGACCTGCAGGGTTGTTACACAACATAACATACACAACTACGTATTTTGAACGAGCGCTATAAAATACAATCTTTGTAGATTACTCTTTTGGAAGTGAATATAAAACAATTTTACTCACAGCGTAGGATACAGTGTCTTCTGTATAATGTACGTGTAAATTTCCATGTGACGTAAACCACATGGAAATTTAGGTGTGTTCGACTTCCTCTACGGCTACAGACGGCGATCAACGAGAGCAGTCAAGTCGGACACTTTCTGCTCTCGTTAGTGAAGCTCTCGCAGTGTTTGCATGCTCTATCACGGATTAAGTGAATTAAATGCAATATTTATCAAATGCACAGACTTTTCAAAAGCGTTTTCATGAGCAACAGAAACAAGTTTCATATATTGCTTAATACAGCGCCATCTGAAAAAGAATAATGATCAACATAAACATACTATTTAAATACTAATAAAGTGGGGTTATATATGCTTTTATCAGTGTTTTATGATAGATCTGACTCAATATAACATTGCGACTACAGTAAAAAACACTTTTTAATGTTCTAAAAACACAGATTTGTCAGCATTATCGGACTTGAGGATGTCAGAATAAACCCAAAACACACCTTTTTTCTGTTACGGCCGTACGTCATGAATACATTTGCATAATGTCCGCCCGCATTCTACGTCGTGAACAACTTGCCCACCCACAAACACAGTAAAAAGGTGTGTTCGACTTAACGCAGCGCTGCGCAGCTCGATCAAATTCTGACTTGAAGAAGTGCATGCCGGTTAGAAATTTTGTCCGACTTGAGGCGGCGCCGACGCCTTGTGACTGTCACGTGTGGCATCAAAGTACCGCGATAGCGGTTCGAGAGCAGCCAGATGACTTAGCCGGCGCAGTTTCTTCAGAGCGGCTGCAGGAGCTCTGATGACCACATGACTGTTTCACGATTGGCCAGATTCACCGCATGACAATGATCACGTGTGTTTTGGGTTTATTCTAACATCCTCAAGTCCGATAATGCTGACAAATCTGTGTTTTTAGAACAATAAAAGTGTTTTTACTGTAGTCGCAATGTTATATTGAGTCAGATTTTTCTTATAAAACACTGATAAAAGCATAAATAACCCCACTTTATTAATATTTAAACAGTATATGTTTATGTTGATCATTATTCTTGTTCAGATGGCGCTGTATTAAGCAGTATATGAAACGTGTTTCTGTTGCTCATGAAAACGCTTTTGAAAAGTCTGTGTATTAATAAATATTGCATTTAATTCACTTCTTCTGTGATAGTGTATGCAAACACCGCGAGAGCTTCAGTAACGAGAGTAAAAAGTGTCCGGCTTGATGCCTCCGTTTTCAACTCCGCCCCCGACTGCTCTTGGCTACTCTCGTTGATCACCGTCTGTAGCTGTAGATGAAGTTGAACACACCTATTGATTTGAATTCCTGACGACTCGTTCAGGCAATTATGAGCCGACTCTTTATTTTTTTGATAGCCAATAGGCTTGTTTGAGATGAGCAAATTCTGCGCAGAATCGATCACCGGTGATCACCGCAAGATGCATGCAGGTTAGAAATGTGTTCGAGTTGCGGCCGCCTTGCTCTGATGTCATGCTGACGTGTGCCAAAAAACTCTCGGGACGGCGAGGCGGCTGTGTCAGATTGAGCAGTCGGGCGCAGTAGCTCTCCACCGACTGTGCTGACCAAAAGCACGATGGGAAACGCCTGGATGACAACACAGCTTAAAGCTCATTGGTTCAGACAACTGTGATGTTGCCGTTCTTTTCTAAAATGTTTTATTTTTTAATCTAATATCATGTGGTTATGTGTTTAAATTATGCATGATTATTCCCAAACACTATGCCAGTGCGATCTCTGTGTGAGATATGTGATTGTTGTCATATTTCTAAAAAATCTAAAATACACGTTTGCATTAAAGTAAAAATGGATGATAAATACGTCTTTCGTATGAAATTAAATAGCAAGCACTTTGAGTGTCTTGTTAATCATATTTATTTTCATATAAAAACAACAGAGCTGAAATTATATCATGTTTATCAGCAACACAGCACGTGAGTGTGATAACGCGATATCCGCCTTTGATCTCGTAGGTATCTGTCCTACTTCGAAAGGTCAGAACTGTCCGTCTTGACTGCGCTTATCTCACTCCTCCCCTCACTGCAGCCACCTACTCTCGCCTACATTTCAGGCAAGGCGAGGTGCATCTCAAACGAGCCTAATAGCTTTATTTATCGTGCACTGTCGGCTTCACAACTTTGCAGATAGTTTATGTTCACATACAGCTACATGACACACTACATGAAAGATCATATTTGAAAAGGCATAATAGGAGCACTTTAAGAAGATATACTAAAAACGTTGCTGAAATGTGAGGGGTGTACTCACTTTTGTGAGATGCTGTATATATTTTATACAAAATATAAAATGTGCTTTAAATAAAAGCATTTTTTATAAACTTAAACCTCTATAACTGTTTTTTTTATTTCACTTTTTAAACTTTTTTATATGGACAGATATAAAGGTTTAGGGGCAGGGCTTGGGTTATGTACTCCTAAATGTGTTAATAATGTTATGTAAATGAAACTGTTGCGACTGTTTACATTGAAAAATCACATATATATAATAATGGCAACATTTTAATGTTTTTTTTATTTTATTTTAATCTAATTTAATTTAATTTAATTTAACACTAAAGGGGTACCTGTGCCTCAAAAAGTGACGTTACGGGGTCCTGACCAAGCTTCAGTATGTGACGAGTTGGGAGTGAGAATGTGTTTGCTCCTACAGTGCTGTTCTTAGAAGTGTGTGGGGGTAATGCTGGGGTGTTTCTTTAAAGTACACTATAATCGCTACAGTTTTGAAGCTTTCTGTCTTGTGTTTTTTGAAGACCTGAATCATCCTGAACATCCTTTACACATGCCATGACCACAGGCTGAATAGCAGAAGGGCAGAGGAGGGTACGGGTTGAAAGAGATGTTGATTCATGTGTGAACTGCAGATCAATGCAGGTGTGAGGCATGAGACTGGGCTTTTGAATTCTACAGTAAATGCCATTTTTGCTGCAGCACCTAGGGAGCAGTTGGGGATTCTGGTCTTACTTCAGTCATAGTATTGAAGGTGGAATACAGCACTGTACATTCAGTCCCCCAACCTACAATCCCTGTCGGTTACAAGGCCGACATGTCAGTATAAGATAAACTAGATAGTGTCCAGAGAGCCCCAAAGCTGGCAATGTTTGCATCAGTAATACGCATCATTTATTGTGCTGTAACACTGGTCTAGTATAATACTGTCTCTGGTAGGACATGTAATGTGCTGTCTGTATTTTGGGAGGATTTTTTTTGTTTTGTTTTGTTTTGTTTTTTTTCCACAGCCAGTTCAATCAATTTAAAGAAATCACTCAATATTTTACCAAAGGATGCTGAAACAAGTCCAAAAACAGCATTACCATGTTTACTTGCCAACCAGTTTAGCTTTTTCCCCTTTCATATAGCACATATACTGTATAACAAATGTTTATGTTATTTTTAAGTCACTAGCATAATAATTTAGTGTTCAGTTAAGTTGAGGACTTGGCCCTTGACGTGAAGCTTAATACATATTTAAAGCACGATAATACTAAACATTTAAAGCCTCACCAAATAAGATTAAACCCATTAAAGCCATAAGATTAAACTTTTTTTTTTAAGAAGAATTACAAACATAAATGGGTGGGTTTATTTTCTTGCTGTTCATTTTATTTTGTTGTTTTGTTTTCAAACGCTGGTGTATATTTTTATATTGTTCCAAATCCATATACAATAATGTTAGCTGCTAAAATGTGTCCACGCCTTTTGAGAGCTAGAAATATAAACTAACAGTATAGCTAAGTTAACTTGTAATAGTTGCAATACTGAAAAAATGATGCAAACTACTGTGCTAGAAGTTTATTGCTGTTACATTAATATATTAAATGTATTGCGCATCTCAGCACTTAAAGCAAAGATAATTGCATTAATAATATTATGATAATATTTCAATATAACAACATTTTGAACATAAATACGAAATGATGGGTAGTAAAATGAATTATGGATTTAAATAAGAAGCTAAAATCGGCTGTAGGTGTTCTAAATGCTATTAATAAAAAAAAAGAACTTAAATAGACAGATATCACCTCTGTGGGTGTGCATGAAAAAATAGACTTGTGGTGTCAAAGTGTGAGAACGGTGTGAATTACGTGATTGTCACACTGAATGCGAGAGAGTTGTCAGCCTTGCCTTATACTTCTTTAATAAAGCATACTTGGAAAGTATTTTTGAACATTGCTTTCACAGTTTTCACAGTTTTTTTCAACTACTTACACACATTTTCCAAATTTTGCCTCTATTTTTAAAAACTTTACACACAAATCCAAGAATTGCACACACAAAATGCAAAATGGCTTACATCTCTTGCAAAATGAAGCACTACATTCAAAATATCACAAACACATCTCAAACACAAATATTTGTCATACATTGCAAACACTTTTGCCTTAATATTATATTTTCGGATGTATCATATACACACAGTTATTCAAAACCTAAAGCTCTTCTTTCATGAGCTCCTGTGTATATTTCTGTACAAGATTGAAAGTAATTTTTACTATTTAAAAAAAATATTTTATATTTGAATAACACTGCGTATGTGTGCGTGTGTACATATATATATGGATAGATACACGCATACATATACATATATATACATACACGTACATAATCACACCCAAGAATGAAATCATACCTAAGTTTGGTGGATATACCAAAAAAAGGGAAAATACACACACGTGAGTATATATATATATATATATATATATATATATATGTGTGTGTGTGTGTGTGTGTATTTATGTAAGTACATCTATCTGTCTGTCTGTCTATACACTCATACATAAATGTGTGTATTTTTCCTTTTTAGTGGTATATTTATATAGTGTATGACGTTACAAAAGCTTTTTATTTCAGATAAATGCTGATCTTTATATCTTTTGATTCATCAAAGAATCCTGAAAATATGTACTCAGCTGTTTTACATATTTATAATAATAATAAATGTTTCTTGAACAGCATACTAGAATAATTTCTGAAGGATCATGTGACACTGAAAACTTGAGTAATGATGCTGTAAATTTAGCTTTTTGTATATATTACAATATATTACATTTTAAAATATATTCAACGAGAAAGGAGTTATTTTAAATAGTAAAATATTTCACAGTATTACTGCTTTTGCTGTATATTTTGGATCACATAAATGCAGGCTTGGTGAGCAGAAGGTAATTAATAATTGCATAAGTGAGGAGTTTGTGTGAGGCACTGATGAATTAGTGGGGCATTTTGATTGGTTGTGTTTGAAAAAGGAAATCAAGATAATTCCTATTAGATTTTTGTGTTACATAGAGAATTGTGTGCTGTGTTTTGCAAATAGTGTTTTATGAAATTGAAAACTGAGTCAAAGGCCGAGAATTAGCATATGGTTTTGCAGATTTGGTGTGTGGTTCTGGTGTTTGAGTGTCAGGTTTCAGAAATTGTGTGACAAGAAAAGATTTTGTGTGTAAACAGTTGAAAAAAAACGGTAAAATAAAATTAACTGTATTTCACAGAAGTGAGTACACCTCTCACATTTCAGTAGTCATTTTGGTATATCTTCTCAAAGGACAATACTATAGAAATGATTTTTTATATTTTATAGAAAATGTGCTTTAAATAAAAGCATTTTCATAAACTTAAACCTCTATAACTTTTTTTTGTTTGTTTGTTTTTCACTTTTTAAACTTTTTTTATATTGACAAATGGTTAGGTTTAGGGGCAGGGGTTGGGTTATGTGCTGGTAAATGTGTTAATAATGTTATGTAAATGAAACTGTTGCAACTGTTTACATTGAAAAATCATATATATACACAATAATGGCAACATTATTACCCAATTTTTATTTTAATCATGATGATAACATTCCCAGTGCCTTTCACGTCAGCATATTGATGCCAAAGCTTTCTTATTTAAAGCAGTGGAGGACTCTGTACGTCGAAAAATGACGCTAAAGGGGTACCCTGTGCCTCAAAAAGCAAATGTAAAAAATCTACAGTAAGTAGCACATATACTGTATTACAAATGTTCATGTTATTTATAAAAGGGTCATCGGATGCCCATTTTCCACAAGTTGATATGATTCTTCAGGGTCTTAATGAAAAGTCTATAATATACTTTGGTTAAAAATTCTCGATCGTTGTGTAAAACAACACCCTTTTTACCTTTCCAAAATCAGCTCTGCAAAAATCATCCTGTTCTGGTCGAGGCTGCTTTAAATGCAAATGAGCTCTGCTCGCCCCGCCCCTCTTTTCTCTCTGTGGAGTGACAAGCCTGTTTACTTTAGCTGCATTTAGCCGCTAAACTTGCTATACAGCACGTTATTAGGAAAGGCGACCGCAAAGATTCATAAAAAACCCTTACACTCACTTCTGCTGTAAGTAAAGCTGGATCACGAATGATTCGCGCAAACATAAACGGATATATGTAGATTGGGAGGTGCATTCCATTCACAAACAAACGTAATCCACTGCATCTTCAGCGGCTCAGATGTCGGGAGTAAATGACGACCACTATGTTCATTATTACATCCAGCAACACAACACCTCAATCGCTAATCGGAGATATTCTTGTCTAACTTACATCCCTGCTCCGGCATCGAAACAAAGATGGGCGGACTGTGACAACTGATCTGAGGTACAACGCTCATGTCAATCAACTATCGTGGGAGTGGCCTCTGTCATGTGACGCCACAACGACAGGCCTCTGAGAATGGCTCGATTTGAAAAAGGGGATATGATTTTTACAGATTAATTAAAAACCACTGCATGGATTTTTATCATTATAGGGTAGATTTGTACATACACTGACAACACACATTAATGTTCAAACAACATGTAAAAGTGAACTTAGCATCCGATGACACCTTTAAGTCACTAGCGTAATAATTTAGTGTTCAGTTAAGTTGAGTACTTGACCCTTGATGTGAAGCTTAATACATATTTAAAGCACAATAATACTAATTATTTAAAGCCTGACCAAATAATTAGATGAAACCCATTAATGCCATAAGATTAAACTTTTTTTTTTTTTTTTTTTAAGAAGAATTACAAACATAAATGGGTGGGTTTATTTTCTTGCTGTTCATTTTATTTTGTTGTTTTGTTTTCAAATGCTGGTGTATATTTTTATATTGTTCCAAATGCATATACAATAAGGTTAGCTGCTAAAATGTGTCCACGCCTTTTGAGAGCTAGAAATATAAACAGTATAGCTAAGTTAACATGTAGTATAGTTGCAATACTGAAAAATGATGCAAACTACTGTGCTAGAAGTTTATTGCTGTTACATTAATTTATGAAATGTTTTGTGCATCTCAGCACTTAAAGCAAAGATAATTGCATTAATAATATTATGATAATATTTCAATATATATATATATATATATATATATATACACATATATATATATACACATATATACACACACACACACACACACACACACAGAGTGGGGGAAAAAAGTATTTAGTCAGCCACCAATTGTGCAAGTTCTCCCACTTAAAAAGATGAGAGAGGCCTGTAATTTTCATCATAGGTATACCTCAACTATGAGAGACAAAATGAGAAAAAAAATCCAGAAAATCACATTGTCTGATTTTTAAAGAATTTATTTGCAAATTATGGTGGAAAATAAGTATTTGGTCAATAACAAAAGTTCATCTCAATACTTTGTTATATGCCCTTTGTTGGCAATGACAGAGTCTTCACAAGGTTTTCACACACTGTTGCTGGAATTTTGGCCCATTGCTCCATGCAGATCTCCTCTAGAGCAGTGATGTTTTGGGGCTGTCACTGGGCAACACAGACTTTCAACTCCCTCCAAAGATTTTCTGTGGGGTTGAGATCTGGAGACTGGCTAGGCCACTCCAGGACCTTGATGTTTCCACCCCCATGCTTCACAGTAGGTATGGTGTTCTTTGGATGCAAGTGGTCTTGTATGTCTTCCATTTTCTAATAATTGCTCCCACAGTTGATTTCTTCACACCAAGCTGCTTACCTATTGCAGATTCAGTCTTCCCAGCCTGGTGCAGGTCTACAGTTTTGTTTCTGGTGTCCTTTGACAGCTCTCTGGTCTTGGCCATAGTGGAGTTTGGAGTATGACTGTTTGAGGTTGTGGACAGGTGTCTTTTATACTGATAACGAGTTTGAACAGGTGCCATTAATACACGTAACGAGTGGAGGACAGAGGAGCCTCTTACAGAAGAAGTTACAGGTCTGTGAGAGCCAGAAATCTTGCTTGTTTGTAGGTGACCAAATACTTATTTTCCACCATAATTTGCAAATAAATTCTTTAAAAATCAGACAATGTGATTTTCTGGATTTTTTTTTTTCTCATTTTGTCTCTCATAGTTGAGGTATACCTATGATGAAAATTACAGGCCTCTCTCATCTTTTTAAGTGGGAGAACTTGCACAATTGATGGCTGACTAAATACTTTTTTTGCCCCACTGTATATATATATATATATATATATATATATATATATATATATATAGATATATAGATGTATACAGTACTGTGCAAACGTCTTAGGCCACTAGTATTTTCATCAGCTAAAAAATGGTTTGAAGTCAGTTAAAGTCTGTCTTTTGCTGTAGTGTGTCAGTAGGAAATAACAGATTACATTTCCAAACATTCATTTTGCCATTAATCGTAATAATCCAGTGAGATTTTTGTTTGCACAAGGAGTCTGACAACAGCGAGTGCTCTGCACAGAGATCTGATCTCATCATCATCCAGTCTGTCTGAAATGACATGAAGAAACAGAACAAACTCAGACAGACTAAATCCAGAAGAACTGTGACAAAGTCTCCAGGATGCTTCAAGAAACCTACCTGCAAAGCTGCAGCACTGTTAAAAGTTTTAGACACTTGTGTAAAAATGCTGTAAAATGAGGATGCTGTCATAAATAGATTTTCTTTATCAATTTTCTTTATCAATTACCTTCTATTAACTAAATGAAATCAACATTTGGTGCAACCATTCTTTGCGTTTAAGGCAGCTTTTGCCCTAGGTATGCAAAATTTTTCAGGTAGCTTTGCAGGTAGGTCTCTTGAAGCATCTTGGAGCCATTGAAACAGTTCTTCTGGATTTAGTCTGTCTCAAGTTCCCTATCTGTCGTACACTCCGAGTTGTGTCGAGTAGTGTACGACACTAGGGGTCGCTCTTGGGAGCCCAAACACCTCTGACAGTATTGAAAAAAGGCCAATGAAATTGGGTGTGCAGAATTTGCATAGCTGGCCACGCCCCGGGCATCCGGGTATAATAGGGCAGCCTGTGCATCTGCTCACTCGTTCTGTTTTTCGGAGCCGAAAAACAACGAAACAGAACGAAAAACTTGCACGATTCTTACGCTGATGCAGCGCTTGTTGTTGATTCATGTTTTGCCGGCCAAAACATGACCCGGGCGCATTCTGCTCACGAGCCGTGTGCTTTACGTCAAGCCGCGGCTCACCCCGACTGCTTCCCGCTCCGGTCCTTCTACTTCCGGGTACGAGGCCGTTGCGATGCGCGTTGGTGACGAGCATTAGAAAGCAAGGAAGGTTTTACCGGGTCAAACCCCGCAAACCCCTTGCTCGATCGAGCTTCCGGACAAGTTTGTTAGTCTGTCTTAGTACAGCTGACTTTCTTATTTGGAGCTCCTAATTGGGCGAAAATGGTTAGCGGCAGCATCGCTAGGAGGGCGTAACCTGTTAAAGCTGAAGCTTCAGCTGAGCAAACCTCTACAGGGGACCGATTCTCAGTTTGAGGCGGACGCTGAAAATGGCGGCCGTGCCTGAAATGGGCAGCCAAGGAGGGGCTGATTAACAGACATCTGGGTAATGACCTGTACGCTCGTTTCCAGTGTCTGTTTCCCGGAAGTTTCCCGGAAGCACGAGAAGTCGATGAAATCGTGGGAAGCCCATTTAAAAAAAAAAAAATGGTCAGAACGCGATATACCAACTTCTCCTCCTTCACCACCCTCGATGGGGGTCCAGCAAGGGGGTTTCAGAGGTTCCCCAGGCGGAGGGGGCGATTGCGGTGTACTCCCTGCTAATCGCCGCCGCCTGTGGGATTCCTCCCAGAACTCCCGTTCAGGGCCTGTAAGTTCCTTCTGGGCAAGGTTTACATGGCCTCTGGACAAGCTGCGTCCGCCTTACATACCACGGCTATCCTTTGGGCGTTCAGGCCGTGGTGTTGCGAGTTCAGTACGAGGGTGGTTCCAACCTAGAGCTATGAGTCGTGGCGCATGCTCTAGGAAGGGCGATGTCCACTTGTTGGTCCAGGAGCGCCACCTGTGGCTTCACCTGTCAGAAATGCGGAAAATTTGAGGTCCGCCTCTTACCCCCATTTCCCAGGTCGGTCCTTCTGGCGACACCGTGATAGAATTTGCACGCAAGTCCTTCACGGTAGGAGCAGACAGAACTGCGGGTCGGGCTTCGGCCCTCTACCCCCGACTACTCCTGTCTGTTTATCGCCACGGACGGCCCCCTATAGATCTCCTAAGGCCCCGGCGGTCAGAGTTCTTGTGGAAAGGTGGCAACACAAGCTTGTCAGTAGGCTTGCTAAGAACCCTTGTTAGGCTTCTAGTTTTTCTTCAGACAAGCAATCCAGAGCAGGCGGGCTAACTGACCCACCCAGATCCACTCTCGACCCAGGGATGAGAGACGGATTCGGCACAAAACCATTCTGACTGTCTGTCTTCCCGCAGATAGTCACTGCCTGGTCAGAATATAGGCCCCCCCCTCTCGGTTATCTTGCAGCAATAGCCCTCCATATGACGGCTAGATGCTGAATCTGCAGACCAGGGTGTGTGGGCACTTACCTGGTTCTCTGCATATTGGCAAAGACACACCGCGTTCTTGGGGCTTCATCTTCAAGCACGGCGTTCTTTGCTTTATTCAGCCACGACATACCCGTTCCAGGTATGTCAGGTATAGTTTCCTGAGACCTTAAGCTTCTCAGAACTACCTGACTTGGCTATGCGACTCAGGTTGCAAGGCATCCGCTAAGGTCTACGGCATTCTCTTACAAATCGACTCAGGGCGAGAATGCTGCGGTCTCTAAAGGCAGAAATCGCAGCCCCCCTGGGAAGGGTGCAATAAAGCCTATGCCCTCAGCCAAAATGAAGGAAAGGGTTTTGCCAGCCCCTACTTCATTGTACCAAGATGGGTGGTCGACTCATGCCAATCTTAAACAGAGGTTTTTGAATCGGGCCCTTTCTCAAGCTCCCGTTCAAACATTAGCTCTTGAACACACACCCCTTGTGTGTCAGGGCTTAGGATTGGTTGATGGCGTTGGACCTGAAGGACGCGTACTGTCATGTCTCGATCCTCCAAGACTCTGTCTTCAAGATCGGGTGCATCAGTACAAGGTTTTCCCTGCGGCCTATCCCTACCGCCCCGTACCTTCACGAAGGTCACTTAGGCTACCCTCGCCCCCCCGGGTAGCGGGCATATGCATCCTCCGTTATCTCTGTGACTGGCTGTTCTGGCACACTCACGAGGTTCGGTTTGCACTCTCAGGGACGTGGTTCACAACCACCTGGCTTGATGGGGGCTTCAGGTCATTTGGGAAAAGAGTAAACTCTCCTCACTACGGGGTTGCTTTTTTCTCTATATGGACTCGGTCACTGTTCTTCGCGTCTTGCCTAGGACTGTGCATAGTCAGTGCTGTAGTGCGTGAGTGCACTCCTTCATGTACCAGGGCTTTGCGGCATAGGGCATCTTCAGCCGCGGTCACGCTGCTGGACCCGATGCATGTGGAACCACTGTAGCACTGACTTCATACTGAGTCCCGAGATGGGTGTGGCGTCAGGCTCACATCGTGTGTACATCACACTTTGTGTTGCAAACCTTCAGCCCTTGGGGACACATTAGTTCTGCGAGCAAACTTGCCCCTGGGACAAGTGTCTAGACGAGCTGTGTGTCAACAGTTGCTTCCAAGTCAAGCTGGGGTGCCATGTGTAATGGGCATCCAGCCTCGGGGTTCAGTTAGGCCCTCGGCTGCTTGGGCATTCAATTGCCTGGAGTTGTTGACAATGCTTTTGGCATTGTTTCGCATACACGGGCCACCAGGATGGTGTACGCTACTTTCGCAACTCACCCGCCATCTCTTGCCCTGGAGCCAGCACAGACTCAGGCTTCTGTGTGCCACTCACTTTCCAGGCGACAGGTTCGCTCTGAGGTGAATGGAGGCTCCACCCTCAGATGGTTCGGCTGTTTTTGGAGTTGATTCGGCCAGGCACAGGTAGACCTGTTGCCTCACCAGAATCCACTCATTGTCAGTGGTAATATGGCCTGACCAAGGACTCCCTCAGCTGACCGTACGGCTTATTCCCCAATGAGCCTTATTGCACAGACAAGGTGCAATGTCAGGAAGTTCTTGAAACAGATTCTCTTAGTAACCCTGTTCGGCCCAACAGAACTTGTTTCTCGGAGCTCGTGCTCCTACCATCGTTTCCTTCCTGACATACCCCCCTGAGAAGGAACCTCCTTCCTCAGGGAAAGGGCACAATCCGGCACCCGCGCCCAGATTTCTGGAACTTCCTTCTATGGTCCCTGAACGCGACCAGGAAGCCTCCAGAAACCTTTTGCCCTCAGTGGTAAGCGTGGCATGTCCTGAGAAGGACGCAGGTGTTCTTCCTAAGGGTAGAACCCATGGAGTTGCGGCATCAAATCTGTGCTATTCCTCCTCCAAGGAGGCCTGGATAGGCACCTTTCTGCTTCTACATCAAGGTCCGTGTACAGCCACCATGACCTGGTAGAAGCCAGATCGGTGGGGCACGATTTGTTAAAAGGTACCAGAAGGTGAACCCTCCCTGGTAACACCACATCCCCTCTTGACCTGTCTGTGGTCCTTCAGGCCTACAGTAAGATCCGTTGAGCCCCTCAGTCGGTTAATTCTGTGCCCTCTCCATGGAGACGGCCTCCCCGACTTTGCTCACTTTTGTTAAGAGCGGGAAACCTTCAAGCCCTCTCCGTCAACATTCGTGTCTGGAATTCGGTCCGGTGAACTCTCACATTGTTCTGGGAACCCAGCCTGAATACGTGCCCATGGTAACCACCACTCCCTTCAGAGTTAAGGTGGTAACCCTGCAAGCAATTCCTCACCAGGAGGATGACCCCAACCTGAGGCCTATTATGCCCGGTCCGTGTCCCACGCATTTACCTGGAACGCTCTCAGCACTTCAGACGTTCCGGTCAGCTCTTGTCTGTTATGGAGGACAGCGGAAGGGGAAGGCTGTCTCCGAACAAAGGATCTCCCACTAGCTTGTGGATGTGATCCGTATGGCCTACCAGGCCAGAGGCTTGCCCTGCCCACTGGGAGTGAGAACCCACTCGACCAGAGGCATCACTGCCTTGGCAGCTCTGGCAAATGGGCCTTGTTAACAGACATCTACAGAGCTGCAGGTTGGGCTACACCTAATACACTTGCCAATTTGCGCATGGAACCAGTGTCAGCTAGAGTCTTGAACGTAAGCTCTTGACTCAGCACACGGGTTGGTGTAGAGCTTGCCTAAAGCGCCTCCCCTAAATGGTGATTACGCTTCTAAAGTCTCAGTAGGTTTCCTGACGTGAACCCTGGACACCATTCCATCATTGGCACTTCTAGACCTAGCAGAGTTTTGGCAGAGGAACTCGCTGCAAAATCCCAACACAAGGTATGATTACTTTTCTAACTCTTGGTTGGATTTGTGCCCCATACCCGGCTGCAGGACACTGCTGTAACAGGTCAGTCCTTGGACGTTGGATGGTCACGAAGAGGTGAGCTGCACTTATGCTAACACGTTGGCTTGTTACTATCTGCGCTTACTCGTGACGCGGTCAGATTTGTGGCGTTTTTTTATAGGGACCCCTAGTGTCGTACACTACTCGACACAACTCGGAGTGCACGACAGATAGGGAACGTCTCGGTTACGCATGGTAACCCTCGTTCCCTGATGGAGGGAACGGAGACGTTGTGTCGTCCCTGCCACAACTCTGGACCGCCTCTGAGTGAGTTGAGACGCTCGGCTCCTCAGATCAGAACGAGTGAGCAGATGCACAGGCTGCCCTATTATACTCATATTATACCTATAAAACTCACTAGACTATTACAATTAATGGCAAACAGAATGTCTGGAAATGTAAATATATATATATATATATATATATATATATTTTCCCCCCACATTTGTATTCACACTCTTCTGTACCTCTCCGATTGACAGATGCACCCGTGCCTTCTGTGCACTTTCAACTGGCTTATATTTTGTATATTTAAATATTTCAAACCAAGTGTGAAGCATTTTGAATTATTGTGTTAATGATGACAGTCGTGTTGCAGTTGTGCTTAACTTTTGCTTTCTTGTGTTTAGGGTTTTGCATTACAAGTTCACCACAAAGCAAATTGTGTGTTAGTAAATGAGAATGTGTTTAGAGTTTTGCAAAAAGACTGCATGAGATGTGCAAACAGTGTCTAAACTGCCTAAAATTGTTTAAGGTTTTACAGAAAGAGTGATTTATTTGACCAATTGGTTTAGGCTATTGGGAATTTGGTTTAGAGAATGGGATTTAGTGTTTAACAAATGTTAAAAACTGTAATCAATTTGAAGCATTTTTGCTAAATAAAAGTATTAATTTCTATAATTTCCTTCCCTGGAAAAAAAAAAAAAAAGACTCCAAGCTTTTGAATGGTATAGTTTATGACGTTACAAAAGTTTTTTATTTCAGATAAATGCTGATCTTTATATGTTTTGATTCATCAAAGAATCCAGAAAAATGTACTCAGCTGTTTTACATATTTATAATAATAATAAATGTTTCTTGAACAGCATACTAGAATGATTTCTGAAGGATCATGTGACACTGAAGACTTGAGTAATGATGCTGTAAATTTAGCTTTTTGTATATATTACAATATATTACATTTTAAAATATATTCAACGAGAAAGGAGTTATTTTAAATAGTAAAATATTTCACAGTATTACTGCTTTTGCTGTATTTTGGATCACATAAATACAGGCTTGGTGACCAGAAGGTAATTAAAAAAAAAACATTAAAAATCTTACTGTTCAGAAACTTTTGACTGGTAGTGTATTTCAACCATGTGTAGCTGGACAGAAACCAAACATAATTTTTATTTTTTATTTATTTATTTTTTTAAAGGCTGTTTATATACATATCCACTAACTGTTTACGAGAAGCACACATTTAAGAGGCTGACAATTAGCTGAACATATGTGACCCTGGAGCACAAAACCAGTCATAAGGGTCAATTTTGTGAAATTGAAATTTACACATCATCTAAAACAGACAATATTTGGCCAAGATACAACTATTTGAAAATCTGGAACCTGGGGGTACAAAAAATTAAAATATTGAGAAAATACGGTAGGAAATTTACAAAATATCTTCATGGAACATGATCTCTACTTATTATCCTAATGATTTTTGGCATAAAAGAAAAATCGATAATTTTGACCCATACAATGTATTTTTTGGCTATTGCTACAAATATACCCGTGATACTTAAGACTGGTTTTGTGCTCCAGGGTCACATATACTTGTGACACTTAGACTGCATTTTCTTTATTGCATTTATTCTTTAAAAGTATCTGTATAACATGAAAGTATGTCTACAACTCTTACAGTGTAATTGTTTTTGAATTGTCACTAAAATACACCTGAAGTGTTTAAAGTATGATGACACCTGGGGTTTTAGGAGGGTTTTTTTGCTGCATGTGTGCAGTGCAGATCAGAGGGACTGTGGGGTGTGAGAGCGTGCTTTTTAAAATTTAAAAAAATCTGATGCATCATGTTACAGTATCGGTGAGTTCATCCAGATCAGTGGCTGCAGCTTTAAAAACACAATCAGTACAACTGAAGCAGGCTTGTGAATATCATTCTTCATTTGTCCAAGAAAAAAGTTTGAAGCAATCAGAGATTTGCTAGATGGATATTTGAGAGTGCAGTTTGGTGCAGCCGCATTCATGTAGCTTAACCAATGTGCTGGTGCATTTCAACCGTTTGTGCCTTGATCACGCCCAGGTCGTGATCTTATTGGTTGTTCTGTAGGTGGGATTGCTTAAAAACACAAATCCTTTTCCTAAACTTTGCAGAAGTGCTCTGTCCTCTCCTCAACTGCAATGAAGACTATCGTGTTCATTCTGCTGCTTGTGGCTGTGGGTATGTAGACCTCTCTTATTCTGGTAATACCTTTTTCTGATAGAAATTCTACTAATTATAAGTAACATTGCAACTACATGTCAACTAACTCTCATTAGACTATTAGTAAACCATCTGCTTAATATCTGCTAACATTTTATTCTGATGCTCCTCAACAGACATTCTGTTGACTTTAAGGGAAGACGCTGCATGCATAAAAACTGTTTTTTCATGCCCGTGTCAAGTTTGAGATTTTGGGCTTTTTGGTTTTTTTTATAAAGTTTTTTTTTGTTTTTTTTTTTTTTCCCAGACTAGTGGAAACAAAACATCCAAGAGACACTGTTAAGAGTTTATTTTTATAGAATTGTGTCTATTTGTATCAATAGATTTCAATTACAATACATATTTTTAAAGGCCATTTTCTCAAAATGAGCTTCTTCTCCTACACTGAGCCATAAATCACTTCAGCAGCACTTACACACACCAAACTTGACATTTTTATTCCCCTCTGTATCCTGAAGGTTTTTACAGAGGGATTTGTTCATATATAATTTGCTTGATTATATACATTTTATTTCCCCCCAAAACAGTTAAAATTAATTGTTTTCTGTCTTTTCTAAGTATTTTCTGAATTATGAAGTGACAAAAATGAGATACCCAAAATTCCCTCTGCAAAAACATTTGACACTAATGTCAAAAAAATTTTTTTCCGATTTTTGTACTAGAAATTTATGCAAATTAGTGCATATACTATAAAAAACAAACAAAAAACAAACAATTTGTTGAGTCAAATTAAAATAATTAGTTACACTACTGCCTTAAAAATATTGTTCAGTCAACTCAAAAAAGTTTAGTCAACTTAAAATGTTAAGTTCTACTAAGTGACAATTTAGATATTCAATTGACTGAACTAAAAATTTGATTTGTGAAACTTAAAAGCGGTGTTTTTTTACCCAGCTGCCTTAAAATTTTAAGTTTAATGAACTCAAAAATCTAATTTGTCACTTAGTACAACTTAACATTTCAAGTTGACTAAATGTTTTTGAGTTGACTGAACTTAAAATTAAAAGGCAGTGGGGTAACAAATTATTTGAAATAGTTTTTTTACAGTATATTTCATTAAATAACATTTTAGAAAACTTGTAATACAAAAAAAAATGTTTGCAATTATCAATGTAATCAATCAACTAGGTAAGTAAGGCGATAACTATGTTATTTTTTTTTCCCTATTCACCTGCAGTGTCTCGCCTTAGTAACTTTGCGAGTATCAACTTATTCTACTAACTCTAACCCTAACCAGTCTACAAATACTCTGAATATTAGTTGCATGTAGTTGCAAAGTTACTTACAATTAGTAGAATGTCTACAGTGGACTATCGAAATCATGTATATCCAGTATTCTTCATGACACTGACCTGTATTACAGAAAGTCTTTAACATTAATGTTAATAAAAAGATGACTTTTTTATGTGTATATATAAAAAGGTTTCAGCTCAGGTGACAAAATCATTGGAGGTTATGAATGTTCGCCCCATTCCCAACCTTGGCAAGTGTACCTTAATGATGGGAGAATATCATGTGGAGGATCTTTGATTAATAAAAGATGGGTTGTGTCTGCTGCTCACTGCTCATTCTCGTGAGTATATAACCTCAGTTTTTTTATTTTATCAGTCTTCATTTTTCTTATAGAGTACTTATTTATTTAAAAAAGGACAAAATGCTAATTATTAATAGGTTTCCTCTTTCTTAATATGTTCACTGTAATTGCAGGATTTCTAAACCAACACATTCAGTTCATTGATGAGAGTCCATTACACACCCAGTGCTACTTTTGAATATTGTAGTTTTTCAATGCATTTGTGCACAGTATTTAAATGTGCCTCTTTTCTGCATTCAAGAAATAATCAACATACCACTCAGCATACTAATGCAGTCTTTGTCTTGTTTTGACATATGTGACCCTTAAACCAGTCTTAAGTATCACGGGTATATTTGTAGCAATAGCCAAAAATAAATTGTATGGGTCAAAATGATCCATTTTTCTTTTATGCCAAAAATTATTAGGGTATTAATTCAAAATCATGTTCCATGAAGATATTTTGTAAATTACCTACCATAAATATATAAAAACTTCACACATCAATGGAAAGCTTGTTTATTCAGCTTTCAGATGATGTATAAATCTCAATTTAAAAAAAAATAAAAATTGACACTTCTGACTGGTTTTGTGGTCCAGGGTCACATATATCAATATATATCATACTACATGAAACACATGTCAGACTATTCGCAAACCTAATATGTACCTGATTAGAGCTGAGTAAAATATGAGTTCCTTGTCAAACAGACGTGATAGTCTCCGCATCCAACTGGGAAAGCACAATTTGTTAGTTGGTGAAAACACAGAGCAGCAGATCAAGGCAGAGAAAATCATTCCTTACCCGACATATAATGATCGGCCTCATAACAATGATGTCATGCTGATCAAGCTGAAAAAACCTGCCATCCTCAACAAGTACGTGAAGCCAATCCCTCTGATCAAGAACTGCTGTTTTAAAGGGAAGAAGTGCTTGGTTTCTGGATGGGGCAGAACTGCAGGTGAGATGGCAGAGTAATGAAAATATTATACATTTTTTATACAAAGTAAAAGTCAGTTCTTCATTGAATTCAGTGAAATCATCATTCAGTTCAAATTCTATCTGTGCGATCAAGTTGACAAAAGCGTTGCAATTTAAGTGTCCCCAACTAAGCAAGCAAATTGTCCCCCAGTAAGCTTCAATAAGCATTAGATATGTGGAAGATGAAGTTTTGACACTGTTCGTGTTCTTTTTCCAGCTGGCCGTGCTTCTACCCTGCAGTGTTTGAATTTGCCTGTACTCTCAAAGAATACGTGTAGGTGTGCGTACGGTAGCATAATAACTAAAAACATGTTCTGCGCCGGATACATGCAGGGAGGAAAAGACTCGTGTAAGGTGTGTCATCGACTTCCTTTTTATATACGCTGTACATTTATATACAAATGCACAGATCTGTCCTTTTCATTTTCCGATTTTCTTCTCAGGGGGATTCTGGTGGCCCTGTGGTGTGCAACGGGAAACTGCAAGGTGTTGTTTCCTTTGGCCAAGGCTGTGCTCGACGAGGTTATCCTGGGGTGTATGTTGAGTTGTGCCGCTACACTAGCTGGATCAAACACACCATTGCTACTAACTAACTGCTTGTTCAGCCTGGTCCTTTACCAGTTCATTATTCCAGTTACCTGTATTAAAAATTAAGCATGAGATGTGTACGTGTTTGTGTCTTTTCTATTTATATAGACAGTATGTCTCAAATGTTGCTCCCCAGCTCTAGAACTGTGCAGATACAGCATCACAATGAACCCAATCATGTGCAATATCACAAAACCTCCAGAGTACTGACAACAGGGCCATCTGCTGGCTCATAAGATTTATAGCAGCCATAAAGCCTGCAAATGTTTCTTCAACTGAAAATGAGAAACGTTTTCTTTTTTCAGCAGATGTAATTGCTTATTGCATACAGGGAGTTGACAAAAAGTCTTACAGTTATGAACAATCACTTATTTAGGAAAATAAAAAGTTATCATCTACCGCAAAAACGTTTAGATATTGTTTATGGAATGTTTTTCTAAAACATTTTAGCTTCAAATGTTGTCAAAGACCATTCATAAGTAACATTTCCACAAAGTTTGTAAAAATATAAAATTGCACATTCCCTATACTGATGTTTTTAATGTTCACATAACCCAAGGAAAGGGGAAAAAACATTTAAACACTTAGCTGTTCTTAGAACAAATTCTACTTATTTCAAGATTTCAACTTAAAATGCTCCATTCATATGGCCTTTTGTTTGGTTACCTGGACTGTCAGCTTTACTGAAAAAAAGGACAGTAAAACTATCACAGAAAATTATAATGGTTTCCACTATATATACCATTACAAATATTACACACCATCAACTTTTAACCATTTAAACTATTAAAAATGGTTTCTGTATTGTGTTTTGTGACATGTTCCATTAGGATTTATTGGTTTTAACAAGCCACCAACAGAAGGTGACCAATTACCAGTAGAGACCAACAGGGTCATTACAGGTTTCATTAAAACCAATACAAGTTCCATTATAACTAGTAAAACCATTACAAATGATGTCATGGTGTCTATTGTTTCTTTTTTCAGCAGGGTAGGGGAGGAACAGAAACACAAATATTTTAATTTGTATTTTGAAGATTCAAGGACAACATAGAGGTCTAGCCAGTAGCTAAAACGAATTTATTTACACAGAATCTTAAACTTACCTACATTCAACACAAATTCAAATGTTTCCCACTCGAGGCTCCAGAGAGATTGTTTGGATCAGTAGCCACGCCCCAAACTCTCGCTATTGGCTGCGCGGAGGTGTGCCAATCATTTGATTACATCTTAGTTCTCATGAAGTTCTCTTCACATCCTGATAGCAATAAATAACTAGATAAAAAGTTTGTTAGCAAACTTTAAGTTGCCTTGAGAAAGCCTAGCCAGTAAGTTTTAAGTAGTTTTAAAAGCTTTTAGTTTAAAGAAAGTTTAAAGGTTTTCAGTTTGAAATAGTTTTAGTTTGATTGATAAAGTTTGAAGATAGATAGGCTAGATAGATATAAATAAAGAAAAAAAGAAAAATTAGTTAGAAAGAAAAAGAAAGAAAGATTAGTTAGAAAGAAAGAAACATTAGTTAGAAAGAAAGAAGAAAGATAAAAAAGAAAGATTAGTTAGAATGAAAGAAAAAAGAAAGATTAGTAAGAAAGAAAAGTAAGAAAGAAAGAAAAGTAAAAAAGAAAAAAGAAAGATTAGTAAGAAAGAAAGTAAGAAAGAAAGAAAAGTAAAAAAGAAAAAAGAAAGATTAGTTAGAAAGAAAAGTAAGCAAGAAAGAAAAGAAAGGTTAGTTAGAAAGAAAGAAAAAGAAAAAAGAAAGATTAGCTAGAAAGAAAGAAAGAAAAAAGAAAGAAAGATTAGTTAGAACAAAAGAAAAAAGAAAGATTTGTTAGAAAGGAAAGAAAGATTAGCTAGAAAGATTAGATTAGTTAGAAAGAAAGCATGTCGCTAGCATGATAGAAAGCAAGTCGCTAGCATGGTTTTAGCATGATTAGCAAGTCGCCAACATGATTCTAGCATAATTAGCAAGTCGCTAGCATGATTTTAACATGACTAGCAAGTCGCTAGCATGATTTTAGCAAGTCGTTAGTATGATTTTAGCATGACTAGCAAGTCGCTAGCATGATTTTAACATGACTAGCAAGTCACTAGCATGATTTTAGCATGACTAGCAAGTCGCTAGCATGATTTTAGGATGACTAGCAAATCATTAGCATGATTTTAACATGACTAGCAAGTCACTAGCATGATTTTAGCATTACTAGCAAGTCGCTAGCATGATTTTAGGATGACTAGCAAATCATTAGCACGACTTTAGCATGATTAGCAAGTCACTAGCATGATTTTAGCATGACTAGCAAGTCACTAGCATGATTTTAGCATGACTAGCAAAGTCGCTAGCAGGATTTAAGCATGACTAGCAAGTCGCTAGCATGATTTTAGCATGACTAGCAAGTCGCTAACATGATTTTAGCATGACTAGCAAGTCGCTAGCATGATTTTA